>CM069231.1:22440533-22693099 GCA_035582765.1 Acer negundo | reverse complement strand
GCACCCATCATGAGGCCCCCTAATTGGAGTTTGCCCTTCGAGCTAATGTGTGATGCTTCCGACTATATAGTTGGGGCAGTTTTAGGACAGAGGGTAGACAAGATTCCACATGCAATCTACCTACTACACTTCGAAGACTCTAAATGACGCGTAGTTGAACTACTCAACAACAAAGAAGGAGTTACTAGTAGTGATTTTTCATTTGAGAAGTTTTGATCATATCTAATTGGAGCTAAGGTCATAGTTTTCACTGATCACTCAGCACTCCAATATCTCCTCTAGAAAAAGGACGCCAAACCTAGACTTATTCAGTGGATCCTTCTGTTATAGGAATTCAACTTAGAGATTTGAAACAAGAAGGGGAGTGAGAATGTGGTAGTGGACCACTTGAGTAGGATGATGCTAGAGTCATATGCGAAGGAGGACACCTTTCCATTGAGAGAAAGTTTTCCAGATGAGCAGCTTTTAAGACTAAGCGACACAGAGCCATGGTATGCTGACATAGTCAACTACCTCACAAACCGAATCTTCCCAGCAGGCATGACTAGTCAAGGGAGAAAAAGGTTCGTTTTCAATGCAAGGCAATATTTTTGGAACGACCCATACTTGTTCAGACACTAGGCGGACCAGATCATTAGGAGATGCATTCCTGAAAGTGAACAGTTAGATATCCTGAAGTTTTGTCATGAACTTCAATGTGGAGGCCACTATAGTTCTAAAAAGACAGCAATGAAAATTCTTCATTAAGGTTTCTATTAGACATCATTGTTTAAGGATTCCTATCACTTCTGCTTACAGTGTGACCGATGTTAGAAAACGGGGAACATAAGAAAGAGGAATGAGATGCCATAGCCCGGTCAAATGGTAGTAGAGATTTTCGATTTTTGGGGAATCGACTTCATAGGACCTTTCCCACCTTCAGACGAAAACATCTACATTTTGGTAGCCGTGCACTACGTTTTGAAATGGATTGAAGCAATAGCCACGAAGACCAATGACAGGAAAGTAGTTGTGAAGTTTGTGAGGAGTGCGATTTTCTCGAGATTTGGAACTCCACGAGCCATCATTAGTGACAAGGGTAGTCATTTTCTACAACAAGGTATTTGTCACACTTTTGAAGAAATGTAGTGTGAATCATAAGGTTGCAACCCCCTACCATCTTTAGACATCCGGTCAAGTAGAAGTCAGTAACAGACATATCAAGCAGATATTAGAAAAGACAGTGAACGCAAGTAGGAAAGATTAGTCGTTCAAGCTAAACGACGCCTTGTGGGCTTGTAGGACTGCGTTCAAGACTCCGATTGGGATGACACCATACCGTTTGATTTTTGGAAAAGCTTGCAACCTGCCGGTAGAATTAGAGCACAATGCTTACTAGGTACTTCAGAAGCTGAATTATGATATGGATAAAGCAGGAGAGGAGCGAAAACTTCAACTAAACGAGCTTCAGGAACTTAGAAATGAGGCATATGAGAATGCCAAGATTTATAGAAAAAGGATCAACAGGAAGCATGACAAGAACATAGTCATGAAGGACTTACATCCAAGCATGTTGGTTCTCATGTTCAACTCTAGGTTGAGGTTGTTTTCGAGTAAGCTCATATCAAGATGGTACGGACCTTATAGAATAATCTAAGTGTTCCCATATGGAGCTGTCGAGTTACTGAATGAGAAGAACGGAGATAGGTTCAAGGTGAACGGACATAGAGTGAAGCCGTACTTACAGGGAATAGACAAAGCAAGGATATTGGAACAGATAGTGCTTACAGAGCCGTAGAGCTCTCATGCGTCTTGCCTAGACAATAACTCTAGCGCTTGGTGGGAGGCACCCCACCTAGGTACATATTCTTTGTAATTATTAGTTTAGCATCTTAGGCGTAAGTAAGTATTTAGTGTACATATATATGTATAGTTATATCATGCAATTGCATATGATTGGGTTGTAGTGTTTTTGCTATGCAGGTGTTAGGATCAGATAAGGAAACATAGCAGGAACAAGTTGGCAAAAACAAAGAGTCGCGGATTCAATCTGTGAGCTTAATCCCTCAGATGAGAAAGAATAAAGTCACAGGAGAGCTCAGCCACTTCAGACCATGAGAAAAGTCCAGCAAGCGAGAAGAGATGGTCTTGCAAAAAGAGATGAGTATAGTTCGTTGGTTCAATCCGTGAGATTATTATCGCCGACCAAAAGATACAAAATCCCGAGGATCTAAAAGGTGTTTACTGCGAGTTCCATTCCGTAGGAACAAACCCGCTGGCACGTGGTAACAAACTCGTCGGAAGTGCGCGGCTTCACGTAGAGAGCAATGACCCATGAGAACAAAACCGCGGAGAGCCCCAACTTGTATCAAACTCTTATCCCACCTCATATGCATGCTTGTTTTACATTTTAATTAGATCTAAGAGTGTGAATATATTGTGCTTAGATTGTGTAGATTTTTTTGTTCGTTTTTCTATCTTGTTAGATTGCTGCAATCATCTCTAAACTCTAGCTAGCCTTGTCCACAAGAACATTGGGGACTATGTTTGGTTTAGGTTTGGGGGTGTGGGTGTGGGACAACTTTTTTTCATGTTATTTTTAGTTATATATGTGTATAGTATATAGCATGTATGTGTTTAGGAAAACTTTCAAATCTCTAACAAAAATTTTGAAAAATTTTGTTTTATGAGTTGTTTACTTTTGTATGTGCCAATAGGAAATGTCATACTATGCTTTAAAATCTAATTTTTGACTAGTATGCATGCCATCGAAGTTGTTGCACCACTTTAAATATGCTTGTATAGTGCCAATCTTCGGATGTTGAGGTAAATGAACCTTAGACTTGTTGTCCCTAGGAGAATTGTGGAGACTAGCCGTGTAAGACATTGAGCCTAACAATCATTTGAGAGGGGTATAATCTTTTCTATTCTTAAAAAGCACTTTTCAATTCTAGAATGGCATTGAGATCTCATCAAGGCATTAGTATTAATTGCCATAGAACATGAAAATATTGTGGACTGCTTGTGTGACTTGTATTCCTTTGTTAGATAGACTGACGGATATAATTCTAGGCATGTGTGCACTTAACTTCATTACCTAAACACTGTCCTTGTTAATGTGTGCTCCAATTGCCAATTTGAGTCCAAACACAAAACCATTCATTTCATCACCACATACTATCCATACACATCAATCACATGGAATCTCAAATTGTTGATCATAGTTTGCATACGTTATAAATGCAATTAGTTAGCTCAAATCTATAAATAACGTGTACTCAGGCGATGATAGAGAAATGTACAATATAGAGGCTAAATTGTAAAAGTGTAAAATAAAACACTTAAGACCATAGTTCTTAATTGACTAAATACTCAAAATTGAGTACTAATTAGCACAATCATCAAAATGTTAATCTTAGCCTAGACACTTGTGGACATATTAGTAATGAGCTTGTAGAATAGTATTGATAATTGATAAACATCTTTAGAATTCTATCAAATTCATTCCATTCACCCTACAAATCACTCATGGCCTCATTACAACCTAAGGAAAGCCTTAGTTGATCTTTGGAAAGTCTAGCTTGGGAATACGAGTCAAAACATGTTCTCTCCACATTCATGGTTCATCATTCATTCATGTGATCATTCACTTTTAAAGTGCATTGTTTTAAATATTCACATGCGTGATATTCTAATTTTAATTATACAATTTCTACAAATGCATGTGGTTGAAGAGAGATAGCCTAAGACTCTGAGAGAAAATTGAGTTGAATCCGTGAGATATAGAAGTCAAGGCGAATTCACCCATAGGCAATGAGTTATTGATTCGTAGACCAAAAACATCTTGAGTGTTGGAATACTAACATTACGTGTTGTTTTGATGGAAATGAAATTTTACTAGTCTTAATTTAGGATGCTTAGCTTGCATGAAGTTTTTGTTTGTATATATATATATATATATATATATATTGTAGCATCTCAATGTTTAATTGCAGAGTTGCGTTTGTTAGGATTATGCTTAATAGCAAGAGTGTAATAATGTATTTGACAATATTTTCATATTAATAAAGTGATTTCTGGTTTAACAAATCTTATAGCATTTATAGTTTAATTATTATAACTGTCAAGAGTAAATAATCATAAGGTCAAAAGACTATGAGAAATGAAGAATTGTTCATACATCTAGATATGTATGAGGTAAATCGAATGAATTGAACACTTGGGATGCAGAACCTGCAATAAACGAAGAAACTCACCCAATCTTATTTAAAGGGAGTGGAGAACATCAATTGAAAGAATAAGGGAGACCTCAAGTCTGGAAGGGCCTTCTCTTGAGTCGGCCTTTGTTTTTATTTAAAAGTGTGCTTCTGGTCTTGCATCTTAATAAGATATGGTGCTTTGGCGTTTGTCCTCGCCCATTGGAAGCAAGGATCTGCTCGATTCTCCTATGCTAAGAGGTGAGGTGCAAAGGTTCATCCTACCTCTAACCATCGGACATAGGAAAAGTGGGCTCCTTCGAGAAACATGTCGGTGCAAGATTAGATCAAAGACTCTGAAGGTTATTCTTCTGGAATATAGGTCGTCTGTAAAAGGACATTGTTGGACCGGAACCTGCTAGCCCTCTGAAGAGTAATGAAACTCGACAAGACTAGTTGATACGAACCTCGCCGGTTTAATTCCTAAGATCGTTCTAAGCTCAGGTTTTTGGATGGAAACCGCGACCTAACACCTATAAAGAGATGTGAACCTTGGTATAAGGAGGACGCCACAATCAAGGATGGAATACTTGATTGATAAGTCAAGGATGAACGCCATATAGAAAATCTGATAAGTTCAAATAGTTCTCAAAGAACAAAAGAGAAAAAGAATCCTCTCAATTTTTAATTCAATCAAAGTCTACCGAAATAATACATTAAAAGGTTCCTTATAAACTAAAACCCTAATGGACAAGAAAGGAAAAAAGAGAAATCAACTAAAGGCCTTACAAACGGGAAAGACAATAAAACTAAAACTAAAACAAGCAACTATTGACTTGCTCCCTATTTGGAAAGCTAAAACTGGAAACAAATCAGCCCCTTAATTTAGGAAACAAATCAACTCTTTATTCTCTAAAAACTAAAAAGAAAAAAACTGAAATTAAATCTCCTCCACACAACCCATCTTGTGCTTCACGCCTAAGCTTCTCTTATTCGGCCCAATTAATTGCATTGATGACGTTAATTAAACCTTGGTCTTCATGTGGGCTTATCTTGGACTTTAAAACTTCAGAATCAGCCCAAGTGTCTTGAATCAGGCCGTTGAGTGCCTCTTTGAATCTCTTGGCCCTTACTCTTGTTATTGGACCAACCGGAACATGCAATGGATCCCTTAGTGCAGCTCCCTTATTCTCATCACTAAGGGATTCAACACAATTCTTTAGTTAGTTATGAAAAATGTTCACAACTTAAGATAAAGGTTGGGCACCTTTACCATGCTAAAATTGTAGATTATTTTGCTAGCATTTGAGTGGGATCAAATGTGCTATGATGAGTCTAAAATCATCAAAGTGTCTTTGAGTAAAAGAATCAAGTGCACTAGGTGCATTGAATAGGATCACAATGAAATACTTTATCTAGATCCGTCAGTGGATAAAAGTTTTCATTATGTGGACAATCGAAAAGTCTATCATAATCCTGAGATAGATGATGGACTTATGGTTACAAGTGTTATCATTTGAGCTATCAATGAATACGATTATATAGCATAGTCTATCCTCAATAGTTTGGTGGTATTCATTTGCTAATCGATAGAGGACTTTATTTATAGATATGGACATTGTGGCTCCATTTATTAAATGAGAATATAATATTATCATATGGATTTTTTGAGGTATTGGATAATAAATCTTAATGTTGAGTTTTCGATAGCGTCTATTGAAACATGGCTTCTGGACAAATCAGAATATCCAAGTTCACAATGTGGTCATATGAGTAAATATGCTAACTAGGAGAGCTATATGCAGTCTATGAGATCTTGGCGATTACTGATATTATTCACGAGGATACACTATCTCCAATAAGATTGTCTAGAGTCCGAATGAAAAACATTTACTTATTCTATCTTTATTTAAGAGTTCAATTTTAGTTCTTTAGTGAAATAAGTTAAAATTAATAGATCGAACCTAAGTGAATCATTTGTTGATTGTGATTGGGTTATGGCTATTGAAACTTAAATTTTGACAGCCCGCCAAGATTCCCAATCCACACGGACTTGCATGGATCACTTGATATATTCTACCAAACCAATTTATGGGTCCATCTAGAATTATAATTAATACATTAAGAATATAATTTGCACATTTATTATATAATGGACTGTTAAATTATATTAATGTATTAATTTAAGGCATGTGGACTTGTTTCTTTTAGTAAGCATGGATCTAGTTCACATGTGAGCTTTTTATTAAGGTCCAACGGATTTAATAAAATGGAAAAACAATATATAGCACATGATTATGGACATGGGCAGCAAGGTTAAACATATTGGCATATTATATTGTTTTATTTTATTATTTAATTAAATAGAAGTTAATTAATTAATTATTTAATTAAAAGTCAAAATCTTTCTCTAACGAGGAAATAGGTTTCTTAGTGTTATACTATTGTTGGTAGAATAATAAGAATCAAAGAATTTATTTGATAAGTAGATAAATAAAAGGAATTTATTTATCTAGTCAAATTATGAAGTTTTTGATTAATTCACAATTTAATTTATATTCAATATTATTGGATAAGACACTAAAGAGTTGGGTTAGGGTTTGGAATTCTAAAGAATGATAGGAGTCTTTGGTGAAAACACAAATCCTCTTTGTGTGTGGATTTCAGTCAAAGAGAAGAAATCTACCCAAGGTTAGGATTTAGGTAAAAAGGCATAAATCCTACTTGGGAGAAGATTTCGGCAACCACCTAAAATACCTATTATAGAATTCGGCCAACCCTAGTATTTTTAGAGCAAGGATTTCGGCCACCCTATATATTGTATGTGTAGAATTCGGCCAACCCTAATTCCTTTAGAGAGAGTTATTTCTTTTGCTTAAAAATTAAATCCAACTCTAAGTATATAGTGTGAAATTCGGCTAAGAAAAAAAAGAGATAAGAAACATTTTATTTTTGATAGTGCACTACTATCTTTTAAATCAAAAAGGCTTTGTGCACAACTTCGAATAAGGTTCACGTGAGTTTCGATCAAAAGATTGAGAATTCAAAAGTGACCAAACGTTCTTCGTTTTTCTCTAGAAAGATTATTGTGACTAACAAAAGGAAAAAGTTTTTTGTTATCCATCATCAGATACACAATTCAAAGAAAGGGAGTCCAAACTCCTAGGTGATTCACGTTCATGATTGGACTGGAAGGTCTTGCAGATTACTATCGACGCAATGTCATTCGTCACGTGGAAAAAGGTACAATACCTTTTATTATATGTTAATTAATCAAGGGTTAAGGTTCATTTTTAAAAAGGAAAAATTTTAAAATATACAAATCTATTTTTCGCTTCCGCCACTTGTATTTTTCCCTACAATTGGTATCAAAGCCTTGGTTGTACCCTTGATTAATTGATGTATATACATATCTGGATTTATTTCTTTTTATTGTAAATATTCATGTTTTTGAAAGAGATGACACTCTAGGTATTCTCATATATAATTACATTGGAATGTATGGATTTATATATGTTATTAAATTATGATTTGTTGTTACTCGATTTTAGTCCTAGAATTTCAATGTAATTTTGTTTTGGAGTTGTAACAAGAAGGGTGGCCTATTATCGCCATAATTACCTTCTTGATAGTTGCTAAGTTTTTATTTATTTATTATTATACTATTGTAATAATAATAAATAAATAAATAACTGCAGTAAATATTGTAATAAAAATTCGGCAGTAAATATATTTTGATGTAATATATTCAAGTTTCGAAGAATCGAAGAGTTGAAGAATTGGAGGTAGAAAAAGGAAGCAACCGAAACCTATCCTACACCGTGCACACCAAAGCAACAAGCGTGCAGCTGCGTTTGTTGTGGTGTGGGGCGCACGACTGCCCATGGGGGCTAAGTGCATGCGCATGCCCATGGGTGGGGCAGCCGTGGTACATGCACTACTTTGCCACTTGAAGACTTTTTTGCCTAGTTAGGGTTTTTGTATTTCCAAACAAATGTAATTTACTTTCTTTTCTAGGATGGACCAAAATTGTGGCTATTTATTTTTCGTAAATATTACAATGTTTGTCATTGTTTGATAACATGTCATATAGAATATGAGTGCCACTCATATATCCCATTTGGTATGAACATGCATTGAATGATTTAGGTATCTAATTGGTATCTAATTGGTATCTAAATAACTTGGTAAATCATTCTATGGAATTTAATCACACGCCTTAAATAATTGAGTGAGAGAAGGTGTTTTGAAACACCTATAGCCTTCAAGGTTAGTTGAGCTTTATCTTTTGTGTGATAACCCCCTAAAGGGTATCCATGAATGGAATTTAGCAAGATATTTCCTTACAAGGATAGACTAGACAATTGACTCAAATGATATCTACTCTCAAAGAGGGATTTTCGTGAGGGAAAATATTGAAGGTCGATATCTTGGTAACACACTCAATGTGGTTTTATTGATATCCTCCCAAGAGTTCTTGTCAATAAAATAACAAGGATAAAATTGAAAACGCTAGTTGTTATGTTAACAATTAGATGGGACCTAGTCTAACTAGTAAATGGTGCGAACTCCCAAAGGAGGCGTGACATTTATGGATGTTGGATCACCATTGAATTTTACGATTGAATTAAAAGTGCTTCATTATGATTATTTACTTATATATATTTTTTGTTTTATTCAGAAAGCATGACCACATCTCTAATGAACATCCTGAAATATAACACGTTAACTGGTGATAACTATGTCACATGGAAAAGGAAAATTGGGTTGTTGTTGCAAGCTGAAAAACATAAGTTTGTCCTGACTACTCTTAAACCACATGCTCCTAATAATGAATCTAATGTGATGCAAAGAGACGAGTATGAGTAGTGGAAGACCTCAAATGAGATGGCCAAATGTTACATTATGGCAACCATCTTTGACATGTTGCAACAGCATCGTGAAGGAATGAGGTCTGCTACTGATATAATGATGTCTCTAGAAGAGATGTTTGCTATGAGTTCTAAGACGACTAACAGAGAGGCAGTGACTGCTTTCATGAATCTTAGGATGAAACCTGGATAGGCTGTGAAAGATCACATGATGAAAGTAATAGCACATCTCAACATTGCTAAAGTAAATAGTGATGAGATAGATGGTGAGACAAAAACTGACATGGTTATCAACTCACTGTCAGATTCCTTTGATCAGTTCAAGTTGGACTACAGCTTGAAAAAAAAAAAGGAATACACCTTGTAGGGCCTGATGCAAAATTTTCAAAGCGCTAAAAAGATCCTTGTGAAAAGCAAAGGTCAAGAGATTCATATGGTTGGTAAAGTTGCTACTGCTAAGACCCGTAAGAATGTCAAGAAACAACAGAAGAAAAAGCAAATTGGGCCTACCAAGAAAGAGACCAAGAGAGTAAGTAAGATCAAAGGGAAACGCTTCCTTTGTAGTAAAAAGGGACATTGGAAAAGAAATTGCTCAAAGTCCCAGAACAAGAAGGAAGTTGCTTTTTTTTCTGTTAAAAGGAAAGACAGAAAAGATGGAGTCCCGTTCAGAAACATATATATTTGTAGGGTATCCAAAAGAAACTAAAGGATATTATTTCTATAGTCCTTCAGACCTTAAAGTATTTATTTCGACAAATGCTAAATTTCTGGAAAAGGACTATATGAATGATTTTGTGCCTAGAATTAGAATTGTCCTGAATGAGATGTCAGGAGATACAATTCCACGAGAGGTTACACAACCTAACCCAATTGTAAGTTCCGATCCAACACAAGATCAACAACCTACCATTCCTCGTCGTAGTGGGAGGGTTAGAACACAACCCGAAAGATACATCGGTCTGGGAGAATCAGTGGAGAATCTCCCGGACGACGATGATCCCTATACGTACAAGGAAGCTATGGAGGATGTTGATAGTCGCCATTGGCAAAAGGCAATGCAATCCGAGATTGAATCTATATTCGATAACAAAGTCTGGTCCCTTGTAGACTTGCCTAAAGGGATAAAACCCATTGGGTGCAAGTGGGTAAACAAGAGGAAAAGAGGTATGGATGGAAAGGTGGAAACCTTTAAAGCTAGATTGGTAGCTAAAGGGTATACACAGAAAGAAGATATCGATTACGAGGAAACCTTCTCTCTTGTGGCCATGCTTAAATCCATTAGGATACTCTTATCCATTGCAGCATCTTTAGATCTAGAGATTTGGCAAGTGGACGTCAATACAGCTTTCCTAAATGGAAGTCTTAACGAAAGCATCTACATGATGCAACCAGAGGGATTCATTGAAAAGGGCCAAGTGGATAAGGTATGCAAGTTGCAGAAATCCATATATGGATTAAAGCAAGCATCCAGATCCTGGAACATAAGGTTTGATCAAGCTGTCAAAGGTTTTGGACTTATTCAGAATCCTGACGAACCTTGTGTATACAAAAGGATTAAAGGCGACAAGTTGGTTTTCCTGATTCTTTATGTTGATGATATACTACTCATTGGAAACGATGTAGGTGTATTGACACAAGTTGGTTTTCCTGATTCTTTCCTAAATGGAAGTAGCTTTCCTAAATGGAAGCCTTGACGAAAGCATCTACATGATGCAACCAGAGGGATTCATTGAAAAGGGCCAAGTGGATAAGGTATGCAAGTTGCAGAAATCCATATATGGATTAAAGCAAGCATCCAGATCCTGGAACATAAGGTTTGATCAAGCTGTCAAAGGTTTTGGACTTATTCAGAATCCTGACGAACCTTGTGTATACAAAAGGATTAAAGGCGACAAGTTGGTTTTCCTGATTCTTTATGTTGATGATATACTACTCATTGGAAACGATGTAGGTGTATTAACATCAGTAAAAGAATGGTTAGCAAAACAATTTGATATTAAGGACTTAGGAGAAGCAAGTTTTATTCTAGGTATCCAAGTAATAAGGGATAGAAAGAATAGAACGATTGCATTATCCCAAGCTTCATACATAGACAAGATCTTGTCTAGGTTTTCCATGCATGATTCCAAGAAAGGTATGTTACCTTTCAGACATGGAATCAAGTTTTCTAAGGAACAAGTTCCTAAGAACGAGCATAAAGAGCAATTCATGAGTAGAGTTCCATATGCCTCGGCAGTTGGAAGTCTCATGTATGCAATGCTCTGTACTAGACCAGATATTTGTTTTGCTGTTGGCATAGTAGTAGGTTTCAATCGAAACCTGGACCTGATCACTGGACGGCAGTCAAGCATATTTTCAAGTATCTTAAGAGAACGAGAGATAATATGCTTGTATACCCTGGAGGGGATTTGGTCCCTGTCAAGGCTGCATTCCGATCAATCGATTCGACCTGCAAACCGCACCAGGCCGTGCCACTATCGAGATGAGCAAGAACAGACATCACAATCTGTAATGGCCGATTCCACCCATGGTGCCCAGGAGACACATGCAAGGCCGCCAGGGAGGTCGTGTTTGGTTCACCAATTCTGATTGACTCTGGAAGTGGTTCTTAGTGCTGGTCAGCCATCACCATCTACCGTGACAACAAATAGAAAGCAAAGGCTAATTCGAGCAATCCGTTGTCAGCGCAGGTAAACACATTGAAAGAAAGTATCATCTTTTAAGAGAGATTGTTCAAAGAGGTGACGTGACGATTACCAAAATCGCGTCAGCAGAAAATCTAGCGGATCCTTCCACAAAGGCTCTACCTCAGAAGGTTTTTGATGGGCATCTAGAGAACATGGGCTTAAGAGATATGACACATTTGCTATAGCGCAAGTGGGATATTGTTAGGATTATGCTCAATAGCAAGAGTGTAATGTTGTAATTGACAATATTTTTCATATTAATAAAGTGATTTCTGGTTTAACAAATCGTATAACATTTATAGTTTAATATTATAATTGTCAAAGTAAATAATCATAAGGTCTAAAGACTATGGGAAAAGAAGAATTGTTCGTACATCCGGATATGTATGTGGTAGACACAATTCTTTAGTTAGTCTTGAATATTGTTCACAACTTAAGTTAAAGGTTGGGCACCTTTATCTTGTTAAAGTTTTAGAATTCTTTTGCTAGCATTTGAGTGGGATCAAATGAGATATGATGAGTCTAAAATCATCGGAGTGTCTTCGAGCAAAGGATCTAGTGCACTGGGTGCATTGAACTGGATCACAATGAAAAGCTTTATCTAGAACCGTCAATAGATAATAGTCTTTTCATTATCAGGACAATCGGAGAGTCTATCTTAATCCTGAGATAAATGATGGACTTATGGTTGTAAGTGATATCATTTGAGTTATCAATGAGTACGATTATATCGCATAGTCTATCCTTGATAGTTTGGTGATATTCATTTGTTAATCGATAGAGGACTTCATTTATAGATATGGACATCGTGGCTCCATTTAATTAAATGAGAGTATAATATCATCATATGGATGTTTGAGGTAATTGGATATTAAATCTCAACGTTGAGTTTTCAATAGTGTCTATTGAAAACATGGCTTCTGGACAAGTCAAAATATCCAAGTTCAAAACGTGGTCATATGAGTAAATATGGTAACTTGGAGAGTTATAGGCGGTCTATGAACTCTTGGCGATTACTGATATTAATCACGAGGATACACTATCTCCAATATGATTGTCTAGGGTATGAATGAGGAGCATCTTCCTTTTCTATCTTTATTTAAGAGTTCAGTTTTAGCTCTTTAGTGGAATGAGTTAAAATTAATGGATCTGACCTAAGTGAATCATTTGTTGATTGTGATTAGGTTATGTCTATTGAAGCTTAAATTTAGATGGCCCGCCAAGATCCCCAATCCACACGGACTTGCATGGATCACTTGATATATTCTACCGACCAATTTAAGGGTCCATCTAGAATTGCATTTAATATATTAAGAATATAATTTGCACATTATTTTAGTAATGGGCTGCTCTATTATATTAATATATTAATGAAAGACATGTGGGCTTGTTTCTTTTAGTAAGAATGGGTCTGGTTCACATGTGGGCTTTTTATTTAAAGTCCAATGGATTAAATGAAATAAGAAAATAATATTTTGGCCCATTTACTCTAAGTGGGGCGGCAAGGGTTAGTTTAACCTACTATATTATTTTGTTTCATTGTTTTAATTAAATAAGAATTAATTAATTTATTAATTAATTGTTTAATTAAAGAAACAAATCTTTTCTGATCAGAAAATATATTTCCTAAAAGTAAAATTAAAAGACTTGTTTGATAAGGAAATAAATAATTAGTTTTATTTATTTAATCAAATAAGAAGTCTTTTTCTATTTAGTCAAAATAAAAGAATAAAAGATCTATGAGTTGGATTAGGGTTTGATGTCTTAAAAAACTAGATGGAAATTAGGGTGCAACATAAGCCTATGGTGGGCATGTGATTTCGGCAACCCTAGTTATTTCTAGGTTAGGATTTGGGCAACCCTAATAATAAAAGAAAAGAAGAAGCAAACTTATGCCACCTATATATTGACAAGTATAGAATTCGGCCATATGGATATGGGTTCATAATACAAATTTCTTCTTCTTCTCAATTCATAGAAAGCTTTTTATTCTACTAAAACAAAAAGGAGTGTTAGATTATTCTTCGATAGTATACTATTTGCTTATTCATCAATAAGCTTGTGTATACGATATCGATCTAGGTTCACGCGAGTTTCGATCATTATATTGAGAGCTCAAAAGTGACCGGAATAATCTTAGTCATTCTTTTGATTGTTTTTGTGACTAACAAAGAAAAGAAAAGTTTGTTTTGTCCATTCACAGGTTTGCAATTCAAAGAAAAGGCAGACCACGCTCCTAGGTGATCCACGTTTGTGCTAGGATTGAAGATCTTATGGATTACCATCGACGTAAGTCAATTGGATCACGCGACAAAAGGTATTCTACTTTTTGTTATTGTATATGTATGTTTAATTAATTAAAGGGTTTAAGGTTCATAAAGGAAAATTTTTTAAAAGTCACTAAATCTAATTTTTAGTATCGCTTCCGCTGCGTGTACTTCTTTGGTATTTTTCCCTACAGAAAGGAAGTATCATCTTTTAAGGGAAATTGTGCATAGGGGTGACGTGAAGATTACCAAAATTGCATCAGCAGAAAATCTAGCTAATCCTTTCATAAAGGCTCTACCACAAAAGAGTTTTGATGGGCACCTGAGAACATAGGAATCAAATATATGACACACTTGCTATAGCGCAAATGGGAGATTATTAGGATTAAGCTCAATAGCAAGAGTGTAATAATGTATTTGACAATCTTTTCATATTAATAAAGTGATTTATGGTTTAACAAATCTTATAGCATTTATAGTTCAATTATTATAATTGTTAAAAGTAAATAATCATAAGATCAAAAGACTATAAGAAATAAAGAATTGTACGTACATCTAGATATGTACAAGGCAGACACAAATCTTTAGTTAGTTTTGAATAATGTTCACAACTTAAGATAAAGGTTGGGCACCTTTACCTTATTAAAGTTGTAAATTCTTTTGCTATCATTTAAGTGTGATCAAGTGTGCTATGATGAGTCTAAAATCATCAAAGTGTCTTTGAGTAAAAGAATCTAGTACACTAGGTGCATTGAATAGGATTACAATGAAATACTTTATCTAGAACTGTGAGTGGACAAAAGTTTTCATTATGAGGACAATTAGAGAGTCTATCTTAATCCTGAGATAGATGATGGACTTATGGTTACAAGTGTTATCATTTGAGCTATCAATGAATACGATTATATAGCACAGTCTATCCGCAATAGTTTGGTGGTATTCATTTGCTAATTGATAGAGGACTTCATTTATAGATATAGACATCGTGACTCCATTTATTAAATGAGAGTATAATATTATCATATGGATTTTTTAAGGTATTGGATATTAAATCTTAACGTTGAGTTTTCGATAGCGTCTATTGAAACATGGCTTCTGGACAAGTCAGAATATCCAAGTTCAAAATGTGGTCATATTAGTAAATATAGTAACTAGGTGAGCTATAGGCGATCTATGAGCTCTTGACGATTTATGATATTATTCACGAGGATACACTATTTCCAATAAGATTGTCTTGGGTATGAATGAGAAACATTTACTTATTCTATCTTTATTTAAGAGTTCAATTTTAGTTTTTTAGTGGAATGAGCTAAAAATAATATATCGAACATAAGTGAATCATTTATTGATTGTGATTGGGTTATGTCTATTGAAACTTAAATTTTGACAGCCCGCCAGGATCCCCAATCCACACAAACTTACATAGATCACTAATTCTATCGGACCAATTTATGGGTCAATTTAGAATTATAATTAATACATTAAAAATATAATTTGCACATTTATTTTTAATGGGCTGTTAAATTCTATTAATGTATTAATTTAAGGCATGTGGACTTGTTTCTTTTAGTAAGCATGGGTCTAGTTCACATGTGGGATTTTTATTAAGGTCCAACGGATTTAATAAAATGGAAAAACAATATATAGCACATGATTATGGACATGGGCAGCAAGGCTAAAAATATTGGCGTATTATATTGTTTTATTTTATTATTTAATTAAATGGAAATTAATTAATTAATTATTTAATTAAAAGTCAAAATCTTTTTCTAACTAGGAAATATGTTTCTTAGTGTTATACTATTGTTGGTAGTATATTAAGAATCAAAGACTTTATTTGATAAGTAGTTAAATAAAATGAATTTATTTATCTAGTCAAATTATGAAGTTTTTGATTAAGTTACAATTTAATTTATAATCAATATTATTGGATAAAACACTAAAGAGTTGGGTTAGGGTTTGGAATTCTAGAGAATGATAGGAGTCTTTGGTGAAAACACAAATCCGCCGTGTGTATGGATTTCGGCCAAAAAGAAGAAATCTATTCAGGGTTAGGATTTAGGTAAAAAGGCGCAAATCCTACATAGGAGAAGATTTCGGCAACCACCTAAAATACCTATTATAGAATTCAGCCAACCCTAGTATTTTTAGAGCAAGGATTTCAGCCACCCTATATATTGTATGTGTAGAATTCAGCCAACCCTAATTCCTTTAGGAAGAGTTATTTCTTTTGCTTAAAAAATAAATCCAACTCTAAGCATATAGTGTGAAATTCGACCAAGAGAAAAAAGAGAGAAGAAACGTTTTATTTTCGATAGTGCACTACTACTTTTTAAATCAAAAAGGCTTTGTGCACAACTTCGAATATGGTTCACGCAAGTTTCGATCAAAAGTTTAAGAATTCAAAAGTGACCAAACATTCTTCGTTTTTCTCTAGAAAGATTATTGTGACTAACAAAAGGAAAAAGTTTTTTGTTATCCATTGAATTCGTAATTTCCTAACGACAGAAAAAACGCATTCAAAATGGTGTCGTTGCTGGGGATCAGTGTGCGTAGTAGTGGTTAGATTAGTTTTAATATTTTTAGTTCTTAGTTGTTTTTATTCTTTTTAGTTTCTTTTTATTTCTTTGGTAGTTTTTATTTTTGTTTGTTTCAGGACTTTATGGATTCCTTTTGGCAAAATTTGGGGCTAAGCTACCCGCCAATGAACATGCCATTGTAAGAGAGTTAATGGAAGATGTTTTAGCCTCTCTACGGGAAAAGAATGAAAATGATGTGACATCTAGCCGGCCAGACCAAGGAATAGAGTCCGTATTTGAAGACAATTTCAACATATCCATCAAGGCCACAACTCAAAACTACAAAGAAGTCTCATACCAATCTGAATAAGAAAAACAATGCAAGAGGATGTTGGAGATGAACATGGAGCTTATAAGTATGTGTAAAGAGCTAGTGTTGGCAAAGGATGTGTTGAAAGAGGAGAATGATCTACTTCAAGAAATACGATGACAACTTCCAGACAACAAGAAGAAATGAGTGAAGACTACGAGAAAAATATACAACTCTTGAAGAAAAAATTAGAAGGCAAGGAAGCCTTGGAAAGAGTGAAAGTGGATGAGCTTGAATAAGGAAATAAGAAGCTCACACTTAAAATTGAATCACTCAAGGCAGAAAATGGTACACTTCAAAAGAAAATAGGGGAAATTTCTGAAAAGAACTTGGAGTTGGGCGAACACGTGAAGAGCCTTATAGTCCAAAAGTGTATACACCTAAAGGATTTTGACGAGATCAAGGAGAACTTTGCCAAGAGTGAAACAAATTTACGGTGTGTTCAATTATTAATCTCGAATAGATTTTAACACTTTTTTTACCCAATTTTCGTTATTAGTCAATATTCCGAAAATACCCCAAACTAGTCAATTAATACATCAAGTGTAATATGTGCAGAAATATAAACGACACTTGATTTTTACGTGGAAACCCTCAACAGGGAAAAACCACGGGCTAGTAAGCGCGCCACACTCGAACCTCGAATCCACTATATGCGATAGCGTATACAACCTAATCCCGGTTTGATGGCCTAATCCCGACCAATATCCTGCTACCACTACCTACAGGCCTTTTATAGTGGACCTAGTCCAATTTGCTTGAGTGACCACCTAATCCCGGTGTAGCGACCTAATCCCGGTCAATTTCGCAAGACTTACTTCTCAATGAAGAGATAAAACATCCTATGTGAATATATGATAATATTCAAGTAACAAACAAGGCTAGGGAACCTTAGATGCTTATCTAAAATGATAATATAACAATTAATTCATTTCTAGATATCAAGAGCTAAATTACATGTCATAAAGCTTAGCTAAACATAGGTAAGCAATCCTATGAAGCTATCAAAATACAACACTCAATCAATACACCACAATCAATCTCTATTTTGTATCTAGAATATATTCTAAGAGCATACAAATGATAAAAGAGATGACTTGTTAAGAAAGACACTAATTATGTAATAGTGAAAACCTTACCAAGCAAGTTGTGCTGTTGCAAAACCATGCATGGATGCATCCTAAATGGTCATAGATGATGCAATATGAAGTTTAATGCAAAAAGGATTTGCTTTGAGTGATTAAAGGTGAGTTCTTGATGATTTTGTCTCTTGAAATGTGTTCTAAGAGAAAAATATGATTTTGAAACTCTTGAAGACGACCTAAAATGAAAGTGGGATATATATAGTCTCCTAACAAAACTACAGCATTTTGGTCGTTCTCGTACTGACGGACTACCGCGGTTTGCAACTGCCACGGTTGGTCAACCGCGGCACTACAACCACAGCACAAAGAAGAGATCTCTGTCTCCAGCTTGCAGCTGTTTTAAACGACCACATAGAGATAATGTATCTCTGTCACCTGCATGTCTCAGTTATCCAACTGCGGCAGAGAAGGGCAATGCCTTCTCATGTGGCTTCTCACACATAGATCATGCAACAAGTGCGAGGGTGTGAGTGAAAAGAATGCATCCTAATGCCTAACATTTTATGGCATTTTACAAGCTAGATGCAATCAATTACACATCCAAGAAGAGAGATTAATGAACATTAATGCACACAATATAAACACACACAACATACAAGAATAAGACTTATGCATGGGTTGTGGGTGTGTGCAACTATCTCATCAAAGCAAGTAAGTACTTAGAAATTTACCTTTGAAGTGCTTGTCTCTTGAGGTCTTGAAGGAGCCTTTGAGCTTGATCCTTAATCACTAAAGCTACCCTTACAACAAACCCCCAATATGTGGTTTGTCCACAAAATAAGCCAATCAAAATATGGGAATCCTTACCAAGAGGATGCGGCTAATGCAAGCCGAAATTGAAATGAAGGACAAGGCTTTAGAGATAACGAAGAAGACGGAACTTGACCACAGTGCGGAGCTTTCACAAGCTAAGCAAGAAATTAAGGCAATAATGAAGGAAGTGGGTCGACTTCCAAAAGAAGAGAAGATTTTTGTGAGTCAAGGAAATCCAAGTGCCAACATTAAGAAGCCTAGTCCTAGCAAAGCAAGGAGGAAGAGAGCTAAAAAGAAGAGTAAGCAACCTCCACCTCCAACAAAGACCCACCAACAAGGTATCATCCTAACCCTATCACCGTGTGCCACCATTCCCATAAGATAGGTCACATTAGACCACTAGGCCAAGAATATGAAAGACATGACACATGGGAGAATTTTAAACATAGAGAGAATAACAAGCATGTTAGGAAGGTATTGTTTGAGAAGCCTAGGAATAGGAAAAGTCCACCTAGGATAAAGAAAATTTGGGTGAGAAAAGACCAAGTGAACGAAATGAGAAACAAGGGCAAGGAAACGATGGGGAAGTCATCTATGTTTGTTTGGGTTGTAAAGAAGAATGAATTCCCCAACTTAGTTAAACCACCCTTAGTTAATCCTAGCCCTACCCCAAATGCACAATGTTGAAAATCTTCATGCATGTTATATTTATGCTTTATTTAGTTTGAAAATTGCACAATTTATTTTTCCTTCTTTAATCTAGTATTTCTCTCTATGTGTGAAATTGTGCATGGTAATTGAGAGAGAAAGCATTAGGTTTGGAGGTAAAATCTATTATAGGATTTGTTTAGTTTGTTTCTTTTGAATAAGTGGTGTTTCGAGCTCTTGTTGGTAATTGCATGTATTGAGTAGACTTTGATTTGCTAGAACTTTCTAATATGCTTTGTGAGTGTGTAGATTTTCTAGTGCTTCTTGAGGTAGCGAATTGTGTAGTTTGTGCGATAAAAAGGGCAAAAGCCTTATCTTCTTAAAGAAAACAACATCTTGGAGTTCGAAGAGCCAGAGTGCCATACCACATCTTGCCTAGACGTTAAATCGAGCGCTTGGTGGGAGGCAACCCACCTAGGTACATTTCTTCCTTTGTTCATATTTGTTTCTACTTTTTTTTACATTTTTGTTTAGAATAAGTGTGTGAATTGGTAGTGATGTGTTTAGTGCCTAGGTAGTTTACGTTGTTTGTGTCTTGAATTCTTGCCTCCTATGCTTCGTTTATTCATTGTCCATGCATCTCAATATCATATAAAAATTGAATACAATGTTTAGATTAAGTTTGGGGTGCGGATTCATTATTTGAGTCATTTTCCTTTTTAGTTTTTCAAGTTTTTCTTTGACCTTTGCGAAAGTACCTTGTTTTGAAATTTCGGAGGCCAAATGTTTCATGAAAAATGTACTTCTTGGTGAGAAAATAAATTATTTTTCTCATTTTTTGTTCTTCAATTTTTCAATACGGTTCCAATGGTATAAAGAATGTAAAATTCTGGGTAGGGGTTCAAAAGTTATACATGTTTCTTCGACCAAAGGTCATAGGCGATACCCTGTTTTGAAATTCTGCTCGTGAACAATCTTTGAAATCTGTTTACACACTTTTCCAATTTTAATTTTGAAATATTTTCTAAATGAAAAGTGTACATTTGCATGTCTGTTTTCCTGTGTAAAAATTTGAGAAAGTTTAATTGAGTATTTTTGAAAATATAAACAAAAGAGCAGACATAGGTCGATTTCAAAAGTCATCAGTTTTTTAGAATTTTATCCTTTATGTTGAGATGGTCTTTCGCATTGTGTTATTTGTGTTTTGTGTCGTGTTAGGTGTGCTCCATTAAGCCTGACTCTCTTGTTTTCAACATTGAGGACAATGTTGAGTTTTGGTTTGGGGGTGTAGATGTTAGGATTATGCTCAATAGCAAAAGTGTAATGTTGTAATTAACAATCTTTTTCATATTAATAAAGTGATTTCTGGTTTAACAAATCGTATAGCATTTATAGTTTGTATTATAATTGTCAAAGTAAATAATCATAAGGTCTAAAGACTATGGGAAAAGAAGAATTGTTCGTACATCTGGATATGTATGTGGTAGACACAATTCTTTAGTTAGTCTTGAATATTGTTCACAACTTAAGTTAAAGGTTGGGCACCTTTATCTTGTTAAAGTTGTAGAATTCTTTTGCTAGCATTTGAGTGGGATCAAATGAGATATGATGAGTCTAAAATCATCGGAGTGTCTTCGAGCAAAAGGATCTAGTGCACTGGGTGCATTGAACTGGATCACAATGAAAAGCTTTATCTAGAACCGTCAATAGATAATAGTCTTTTCATTATCAGGACAATCGGAGGTCTATCTTAATCCTGAGATAAATGATGGACTTATGGTTGCAAGTGATATCATTTGAGTTATCAATGAGTACGATTATATCGCATAGTCTATCCTCGATAGTTTGGTGATATTCATTTGTTAATCGATAAAGGACTTCATTTATAGATATGGACATCGTGGCTCCATTTAATTAAATGAGAGTATAATATCATCATATGGATGTTTTGAGGTAATTGGATATTAAATCTCAACGTTGAGTTTTCAATAGTGTCTATTGAAAACATGGCTTCTGGACAAGTCAAAATATCCAAGTTCAAAACGTGGTCATATGAGTAAATATGGTAACTTGGAGAGTTATAGGCGGTCTATGAACTCTTGGCGATTACTGATATTAATCACGAGGATACACTATCTCCAATATGATTGTCTAGGGTATGAATGAGGAGCATCTTCCTTTTCTATCTTTATTTAAGAGTTCAGTTTTAGCTCTTTAGTGGAATGAGTTAAAATTAATGGATCGGACCTAAGTGAATCATTTGTTGATTGTGATTAGGTTATGTCTATTGAAGCTTAAATTTAGATGGCCCGCCAAGATCCCCAATCCACACGGACTTGCATGGATCACTTGATATATTCTACCGGACCAATTTAAGGGTCCATCTAGAATTGCATTTAATATATTAAGAATATAATTTGCACATTATTTAAGTAATGGGCTGCTCAATTATATTAATATATTAATGAAAGACATGTGGGCTTGTTTCTTTTAGTAAGAATGGGTCTGGTTCACATGTGGGCTTTTTTATTTAAAGTCCAATGGATTAAATGAAATAGGAAAATAATATTAGGCCCATCTTATATATAAGTGGGGCGGCTAGGTTAAGGTTTTGACCTAAAAATATTATTTTGTTTCATTTGTTTTAATTAAATAAGAATTAATTGATTTATTGATTAATTGTTTAATTAAAGAAACAAATCTTTCCTAAAAGTAAAAGACTTGTTTGATAAGTAAATAAATAAATTAGTATTATTTATTTAATCAAATAAGGAGTCTTTTTTTATTTAGTCAAATAAAAGAATAAAAATAAAAGAGTTGGATTAGGGTTTGAAGTCTATAAAGTTAAAAAGAATTAGGGTTGAATTTCAGTCACCCTATATAAGTGACATGATGAAATTCGGCCAACCCTAATTAGATACTACATAGAATTCGGCAACCCTAAAGGAAAAAGAAGAAAAATTCGGCCAACCTATATATATGTTCTTATAGGGTTCGGCCACATCAATTAATTGGTGCTTGAGTTTTTATTTTCTTTCTTCTTCTTCTTAATTCTAAGAGAGTTTTTATTCTAGAGAGACAAAAAGGAGTGAAAAATTATTCTTTGATAGTATACAATTGCTTAAACATCAATAAGCTTGTGTATACGATATCGATCTAGGTTCACGCGAGTTTCGATCATAAGATTGTGAACTCAAAAGTGACCGGAATAATTTTGACATTCTTTTGATTGTTTTGTGACTAACAAAGAAAAGAAAGTATTTGTTTGGTCCATTCACAGGTTTGCAATTCAAAGGAAAGGGAGACCACGCTCCTAGGTGATCCACGTTCGTGCTCGGATTGAAGGTCTTGCGGATTACCATCGACGTAAGTCAATCGGATCACGCGACAAGAGGTAATTTACTTTTGTTGATATATATGCATGTTTATTGATTAAAAGGGTTTAAGGTTCATAAAGAAAAAATTTTAAAAGTCACTAAATCGTCTTTAGTATCGCTTCCGTTGCGTGTAACACTTTTATTTGTTAAATTTTCCCTACAGTAGACGCCTTTTTGAGTTGTCTTTTGTGTCTTGAGTCATTAGTGTCAAACTTTTCAAAAGTTGTTGCATGGCCAAATATTTTGAGCTTTAAATAGCTTGGGTGTGATGCCTTGAGTGTGTGCTTATGGTGAGAGTTTTTATGCTTGATGAGCTTGTGACGTAGCTTGTTGTCACTCCAGGAACTCACTTGCATTTTCGTGGGCTAGTCCTATCCTATTTGTGTTTAAGTTGGGGGGACTCAATGCTTGTGTGCCTTGTTCTAATAGTGGAGATTACCTAGTGAGTTCACAAACACAAGCCTTAAAAAAAAAAACGCATTTGAGTGTTATCATTATTTTATCTCCAAACACTTTTCCCGTCATATGCATCATATGTCATAGGACATGCATCATATTTGTGGATTGCTTGATGGATACTTTCATTCCCTTGATAGACAAATTGTGGAAATGATTTTTGGTAATGTGTGTGCAATTAACTACTTAAAAAGTCTAAACACATTCCTTATTCCCTATGCGTGTTCCAATGCTAATTTAAGGTCAAACACTTACCTTTCACGTGGTACCACAATTAACCATATAGCCATAATCCAAACACAAACCAACCCTTTAATTACCAATCATGTAGGGTGTGTGTGTGTGGAAAGTGGTTGAAAGGTGTAAACTCTTATATTAGGCAATGTGTAAAAGTGCAAGCATGGGCTCAAAAATGTAAAAGTGCCAAAAATTGCACTTAGTGCCATATTGTCAAATTGTCGAATGTAACTTTGCAAAAAAAAAAAAAAAAAGCCTTAAAAATTCAATGTAAAGTACTCACAATGTAGAGTACAATTGTGTAGCACAAGTGTGTATGTAAGTAAAATCCTAGACGCAAGTGTGTGAGTTATTGTAAATAAAGCTAAGATTATGGGGTGTGAGTTTGTGTGAATATTGCATGATTGGTGATTATTGAACTCCAATTTCTTCCTATTTTCTTTGTTTCACCACATCTAACCCCATGGCCCCCATTTCAACCAAAGGGAAAAGACCTTTTTGATCCATGATGAGTCTTGATTTGGTTTTGTCATTAGGAAATTGCGAATTCAAAAGAATTTATAAAGTTGTCCTACGTAATGTGCTCTAAAGTTTTGAGAACTAGTAAAGCTGTAAGCGAAGGTATCGTCCACTGAGAAGTGTCATCCGTCAATCGTTTCATATTTTAGTGATTATTAAAGCAATTTAAATAAGAACATGGCAATGGAGAGAGTGGTGTGTGTGAAGTGTAAGCATGTTTGTGTGTGTGAGAGAGAATGGAAATGAGATAAGAAAAATAAAAGATAACTAAGGACAGAAATGTAACTGAGTGCTTGCCTTTCTAAGTTACTCTACTCCTAACTACATTAATCTACTCCTAAAGGCAAACACCCAAAGTTATGAAAATAAAGATGGCTTAGAAAGGGAAATAGATGGACACACAAGGTACTCATGACCACCATGGCATTCGCACCACTCATAAAAACCAACCGCATAAAACACTACAAGATTGGGTTCAACCTAGCCTTTGATACGACCTCTAAATATGGAAATGGGGAGAGTCGCCTAGTCCTCGATTGCTACTCACCAAGGGTGTATCGAGTGAGCAATGACCATAAAAGGACTGCATTAAACATAAAGGCCAACCCTCAATCACTACTCATCGAGGGTGTATCGCGCGAGCAACAACCAAGGGTAGCCTAAGGAAATATTAAAGGATCGACCATCGATCGCTACTCACCTGTCACGTGTAAGCTACAGCCATATAATGGTAGCATTAAGTGTAAATTCAGACCCTCTGTCACTACTCACTGAGGGTATATCGCACAAACAATGACCAAGGGTCATATAAAGCATGAAGGTCTAAAGAACCGAAATCCACAATGGCATGGTATGTACTCATCATGAATTTCACCCAAACAATTAAGAGCATAATCAAGGCCAAGAGTTGATGTACCTACTTAGCCTTAATTCTCAAACATTCTAATCAATCCAAAACATGCATTTCAAATTATCCATCAACATACACACAATCAAGGGATGTTTGATTAATCTACTCCTAAATTACATTAATCTACTCCTAACCCCAATCATGAACACATATCAATTTCTAACCTACATGCCATGAATGTAAAGACGAGATATCCCTAAACATGCATCTAGGAGGGTTGTTAAGCCTATTCAACACAAGTCAATAATCAATACAAAGCAATTGAATGAGACAATACTTGAAAATATTAAATACAAGTTAATCAAACAAATGAAAATAATGTTAGGTTTACATATTTCCCTAATGGGGATACATATCAAATAAAGAAAATACAAGAGAAGAGTAAAAAGAGGAAACCAAAGGTGTCAACTCGAATCTCCAAGCTCCATTGAAGCTCCTCGTCCTCAAAGACAAGAGAGGGTGGCTTTTTCCTCATGAATCTACTCCAAAGACAGGTGGTTGTATGTGGAAGGTGGTGATGGTGAGACATCCATGGAGGAAAACCTCCATGGATGCCTTTGAAGGTCTCTCTCTCTCTCTCTCTCTCTCTCTCTCTCTCTCTCTCTCTCTTGTTGTGTGAAGAAGATGAAGTGTAGAAGAGAGGGTTTATAGGTTATTTAGGTGAAGAGTTTTGGTCCTGTGAAAAAAGTAGTATATTTATAGGCTTGGGAGGTTTGGAGCATGATTTGGGTATGAAAGGACAACAATACCCCTAGAAATGGCTTAAAAACCCACCATTCGCTATTCTGGAAATTGTAGAGTGCGGGTAAAGAGTGCTGGTCAAGGACCCATACTCACCCGCACTTTATTGATTCTTCAAGATCACTAGCTCTCGGATTTTTTCAATAATACCGGTGAATGCGGTTGGTTGACCCGCACTATACCTGCACTCTGTTACTGAAATGATCATAACTTTCTCTAGGAGACTTAGAATTGCAATCCGTAAAAACCGTTGGAAAGTAGACTGCCGAGGATTTCCAAATATATGTAATCCGAAACATGGTTCAGTTTTAGGAAAGAGAGATATGACCCTTCGAAGTTGGATATTTTACACAAGTTTTTACATTTTCAGCCACTTTTTGCACGAAATCCCGAATTCCGCTTCTAATACTAGAAAATGCACGAATGCCTGCAATTACAATAAAAGAGCCCATAAGAGAAGCAAAAACACACGAAAACAAGACAATGGATAAGGAAATGAAGGCCGAAATATACAACATCTTAGGCACGATCATCCATCCTCAGGTACATAATTCAAAGAAAGGGAACCCACACTTCTAGGTGATTAACGTTCATGATTAGATTGGAAGGTCTTATGAATTATTATCGGTGTAACGTCAATTGTCACATGGAAAAAGGTACGATACCTGTTATTATAAGTTCATTAATCAAGGGTTAAGGCTCATCTTTAAAAAGGAAAAAAATTTAAATATACAAATCTATTTTTCTCTTTTGTCGTGTGTATTTTTCCCTACAGTGTTTGTGGTTATCGTATCTAGTAAACCCTTAGAAGACTACACTCCTCCCACTAGAGGCACCTAGAGGTTTAAAAAATGTGTGACATGTGCTAAGTGCCATCGTGTTTCCTACAAAGGTGGATTAGTCTAGTTAGTTCAGATTACTTAGTATTTTAGTTGTTTTTTCTTTCTTTATTTTGCTCGAGGACGAGCAACAGATAGGTTTGGCAGTTTGATCGCACTCCAAATATTCACATTTAAAGCTCCTTTTTCCTACCTTTTGTGCTCATTTCTGAGCATTTTTGTGTATATAACTTGTGTTTTGATTAAGTTCAGGAAATATGCCATTTAGGAAGGTGTTTGCATGAAAGCTGGAGAATAGAAGTCAAAATAAGAGAAAAAGCCTTGGAAGAAGAAGTTCGCGGGAAAGAACTCATGACATAAAGCCGCGGGAAATAGTAAAGAGTCATTTCCTACCAGCTAAAAGACTTGAACTCGTTGGGAGTTGTCTTGCGGGTTCAGTTCGCGGGAAAGAAGCCGCCCGACAAGAGGTGTGAATCCGCGGGTTATTGCTGATGAAGCTCGCTGGTTCATACCCGTGAGAAAGAACCCGCGAACCAATGGACCCAAAGCCGTGGAGGCTCTGAATGAACCAATCTGTCAGCGAGATGTAACCTATGGGATGACGCCGCGGATCACTCGTAAGGGACATTTCTGGCTTTTCCTCACCCAACTTCAAACCAAATGATACAATTAAGCATTTTTCTAATGTAATAGACACAAGTGAGAGATATTAGAGAATAGTTAGACTCTCCCTTTAGCTTAGAAGAGTTCAAAGAAGTTTGTGCTCATTTTACATTACCTTAGCTTGTATCTAAGTGAAGTAGTTAGTTAAACCAACTCTTAAGAGCTACTTGTGATAATTTTGGATTGTATTTGTTGCGGAGAAGGACTATTCTTCCCTGGAATCTGTCAAGACTTCATGGTTTGTATTTCTTCCTTTTCTTAATACTTATGCTATTCTTAGTAATCATGTGTAACTAACCCATTTATGTTGGGGGATTTATGAAAGTAATTATGTAAGCACTTTGTTAACACTCTTCTTTGTAATGATCACTTTGTACTTATGAATGTTTTAAATGATTATACCATGACATGTTTATCATAGACTTTTGTAAAACTTGTATTGGTAAATTTGTACTAGGAGTTTATGAAATACCTTATTCATAACTTTTGAATTGTGTATTAACATCTAATAACTCATGAAGTAAAGTGTGTAGATTAATGGTAATATCCTTATGAACCCACACTATCAATCATAGTTCCAACCAAAACCTCACTTAATGTTCATCTAAGACTTTAGAAGACACTTGAGTGAGTTGTTGATTGCCCTTAATTGTAAATGGAACTAACCTTAGTGATTTTGTTCTAAAAAGCATAAGAGTGGTTACTTGGTGGTCATCATTGCTAATTTCATATCTCTCCTAACATCTTTAGCTCATTAATCTCAATTCATTTTAAATATTGCATTAGATTAGTATCGTAACATTTATCTAGCCGTCCAATTTCCTAATCGTCATAAACGATAACCCTTATTCTTGCACCCTATATGAGTTGAACGACTCGTGCACTTGCAAAAGGTGAAACACTCGCTCGTCCTTTTAGAATAGCTGAGGTAGAATAGTGTAGAGTAGCGTAGTTTATTTAGAACCGGTTCGTGCGTGTCAGTAGTCAAGAGAAAGATGAATGAATGCTTGGTTAACCCTTGTGATAAGCATCATGGTCCTAATTTGCATGTTAGGATGCGGTAGTGCGGACTCGCACTTTTACGTTTTTATGCTTTGAATAAAAATTTTGTGTTTTGTTTAAATTTTTGTTGTATATTTCTTGCTAGTTTTTGCTTTCTAATAAGTGTTCCAATATCATTGTTAGTGCCTTTCATACTTATGTTGAGCTTGGTGGATATTGGAGGAACGGATTCAAAAGTTTGCTTAGGATAGGATGAAATTTTTGTTTGTTGCTATTTTGGTCGCCCTACATATATGGTGACATTACAAAAGGGTGACATCCACTTAGTGAAGGAAAAATGTTGCCACAACAAAATAGCGACAATGTGGCGACAACAAATGGCGAGGACACACCTGATAGTGTCGCCATGAGAAATTCATTTATTGCCACAAAGCAAGTAGCGACATCATGCAAACTTAATAGAAACGTCAGTGTTTTGCACTATCGCCATGACAAATGGTGACATTCAAAATAGCGACCTTCAAAATAGCGACCTAGGGCGACCAGCATATAACATATCGTTCCAAATCAGAAAAGCCACACACAAAACACCTCCTCTCAAATTCTCTCAAGTTCTCAAGCCGTGGCACGCACGAAACCGTTGAAATTGGTAAGTCAACACTCTAGTTCTTCAATTTTTCCATTCATATTCACCCTACATTGCATCTAGATATCCTAGGAGTGAGTTTTGATTTTTATTTGAAGTGATTAGTGCCTAGGATTGGATTTTGTTGATATATTGTGCATATTGGAGTTTTGGAGCATTGGTGGAGTGATTGTGAGTGATAGAGGAGAGTTTTCTATTTGTGGTATTGTTGTTAAAGCACCGTTGTGCTGGCAGATTTTTGTTTGGCACTTAGAATCCAAATTTGTGACAAAAATGGCACCTAAAATGAAATTTCCAAGTAAGGGAGGCAAGGGTAGTAAGGCCCCCACATCAAGGATGTCGAGTCAAGCGGCTTTGAAGAAGAAGGGTCCAGAGTTTACCCTAAGCAGAAACATTGATGACCGATTTGAGACATTTAGTGAGAAGAAAATTTGGCCAAAAAGGGAGATAAAACTGGAATAGTTGGTATCCACACCAATCACGGCGACAATAAATGATATGGGATATGGAGGATTAGTAGCCACACCCCCTATGTACAGTGAGAGGCTTGTGAGGGAGTTTCATGCTGGGATGAACCCTGGGGAGTTCATGAGAGGCAGTTCGGTGCTAGTTAGAGGGGTTCCCATATACATAAATGTTGTGGATATTAACATTTATTTTGGGTCCACACTTTTGGAGATTGAAGGGATGCGGGAGCACATGATAAAGGTGATCACCTCGAGCCCGTTATATGTGAGAGGTTCGGTGGACTTTGCCAACACTTTGACTATCACCACCATGTTAATTTGGATTGCTAGGGAACACCCCCTCAAGCATTCCAATTTGAGGGTTGAATCAGCATTTTGGAACATATTCATCACAACCTCACTTAGGCTAGTTTCCCACATGTTTACAGTTCCGTTTGAGGTAGCCCAGATATTGCATTGTATTTTGAAGAGGCAGCCCATTGATGTAGGTATTATAGTAAAGATGGAGGTTCAGAGGATTGGACGGAATTAGTTGGATTCAGACACTCTCTTCTTTCCATGTATGATTACCGGGAGAGGATATATCTGGGGATGCTCTTAAACCCCCTACATCTGATATGGATTTATCTACATGGCATCACTTGCTAGGCAAGCGTGGATTCAGGTTGCCCAGAGATCTTGAGAGACCACCCATGGGGAAGCGAAAGAGAGCATGCATATCAAAAGTTGGCACGAGTGCCGAAGCAGAGTTTGATAGAGTGATTCCAGATGAGAAGCGATTTGAGGATGATGTGAGAAGGATGAGACCCCCGCTATTATTGATGATCTTGGTCAGCCTTTAGGTCTTCAGATCATAAATGGTGTAGAGCGCATTATAGGCACTAAGACAGCAGACTTTGATATTCTACATGCGGATGGATTGGCTTTAGCGGATAATCAGAAGGCCTTAAAGAAGAGGCAGGCGGACATTATTGCTAGGCAGATTAGTTTGGAGAGTCTGATTCAGGATTTGTCAGAGACCGTGGTTATTGGCTTTACAGAGCTCCAACAGGAGCTGAGACTCACTCCATATGTGAGGAGACCTAGGAGTACTACTGGTCTAGCCACCTTTCCTAATACCACAGTATGCCACAGAGATTCCACCTTTTCCAGCCACAATTGCAGGGCCCAGTAACCCAGTTGCTCTAGTGATTACACTAGACCCGACTCTACAGACAGCACAGTCTGCCATTGAGGAGGCATCGTAGCTTGAGCTAGCCTTAGCCTGTTCTCTCACATATCAGGGAGTTCGCTCTACAGGAGGTCCCCAAGTGAATGAGGCTGCTACCCGTAAGAGATTAGCAGAGGAGCAGGCTCGAAGAAAGGCTGCAGCTAGAGAAGTAGAGCGGAAAGACCTGAAAGGGAAGAGCATAGCTGGGTCTATGTAGGACGAGGAAGATTCGGATTAGTTGCCACCATCATTTAGACATTGTTTTAACTATCACATGTGCATCATACATTTGACTTGGATATTTGTTTTGAGCACTTTTAGTTTTTTTTTTAGTTTTTATCTTTTGGATATTTCATGGCATTTCATTTCAGTACCATTATTTCATATTAGTTGTTTTTATTCTATATTTTTGCTCTTGTTTCGTGTTTGTTTAGAATAAGGGTGTGATTTGGATTTTGGTAGAGGATTTAGGATGAATGTGTTTAATTGATGATTTTTAATTGAATGGATTATTTAGAATATGTGAATTATGATTGAATACACTTTTTGGATGAGTTGTGCATATTAGGATGAGAGGGCATTTTGCCAAATTTTTGACATTCATTGAATATTTTTGATATATATGAATTCTTTGCTTGGGATTTATTGGGTTGCACATTTTACCAATTTTTTACCTCCCATGAACATTGAGGACAATGTTCAATTTAGGTTTGGGGGTACATTTGCGTATCACCACTTTACTTGTTTTGCGTGGTTTTAAAATTTGAATCGAATTTTTCAAATTTTTGTCATAATGCCATGTTTGAGCATACCTTTCTTGTTGAGATTGATCTTTACATGAGTAGTGAGGAATTGTGCATCTTTGCCATTTTTTGGTTTAGATTAATGATGAGGTCGTTTGTGTGCTCAACAAAATACTCTTTTATGTTTTTTGAAAACCATGTTTTAGCGACTTAAAAATCCTTTAATATGTTAATTTTTAGCAAGTGGTAAACAAGATTCGTTCCACAGGGAAATGGAGTAAACCGTTAGATTGATTGACTACTATATTTTGCAATAAGATAAATCATAATGAGTGGATAGTTGTGTGGTTTGACAAACCACCAAACATACAAGTAATATAAACATACAAAGGTGATAGGAAAAATAGAAGACTCAACAACCTTGATAAGAGGATGATGTAAACAAATAGAATAGATGTTAGGGAATTGATGGATTCATAAGTGATATGGGTAATACTCTTTAAAGCTTTATTAATGGCCAAATCTCTTAAAGGCTAACCATTTGTTTCCTATAGTGTGTTTAGGTCATTTTAATGAACACTAAACATTTTCCCACCCCAATGCCTAACCGATTAAGGAAATGGGGTCAAGGTGGGATCAATTTGATACAAATCAAGGTTTAGATTAATGAGGTTGGTATATCCACCACAAATCTATCTTATTGACTAAGTTCCTTAACCAATCAAGGGTGTCACTCCAAGATTGGTTTCACAACAAATTATCCCACACAATAAACTGATCTACTAATGATATACAATGCAAATCAAAATAATGTAAAAAATCTCAATATTAAGTGAATAGAAAACAAGTAGAGATTTAATTACACATAGCATAAGCAAAACCCATAACAAATGTTCCTCACATATATCTCCTAGATTAGGGGTTTAGTTACACATAGTTACAATCAAATAAATGGGAAGTGATAGTTAAGGAAATAACCTTAGGCCTCCTTCTTTAGAGCTTGTTCCTTCTCTTCCTTTGTTGCTCTTAGTGACATGCGTGGTAGAAGAGGATGTGTCTAGATAGGTGGGTGTCTAATGGTGAGTGACAAAGGTATTGAAATGTAGATAATGGAAAGGGAGGAATGGTTGGGTGAAGTAATCAAGACATTGGTGTTAAGGTTTTGGATGGAAAAGATAGTTCAAGTTTAGAGAATGGAGGAAGTTGATAGCGTGATGCATAGAGGAGAAACTAGGTCTAATACTCTGTAAATTTCTTGCTCTTGGAATGCTTGGATCCTTCTCAAGTTGGAAGAGAGGGATATATATAGTCATACTTGGAAATGTACTGATAACTGCTTGAAAATCAGATGTGGAGTGATGTCGCCACTTATATGGCCAATAGAGCCACTTTTCTCATCTGTGATTCACATGCCGCCACTTTTCTCATCTTTTTCGCCACTTTGCAAGTGGCAGTATTGAAGCAATTCCAATTGTCGCCACTTTGTCAATATGGAGACACAAAGTGGCGACAAGACCTAATGCTTTTAATTCTGAAATAAGCATTCTGTCGCCATTTCTACCATTATGTCGCCACTTTGTGATATGACGACACAAAATGGCGACAACGCTTGATGCTTTACTTCTGAGAAATGCATTCTGTTGCCACTTAAGCCATCATGTCCCCAATTTGAAAAGTAGCGACAATGCCCTGTTTTGCCAACTTGAGCTCTTTTTGCACCAAAGTCCTCACCTTCCTTACAAATGCCCCTAAGGCCTAAGTAAACCTGAAACACTTGATTTAACGACATTAAATACGAGGAAGTGCCCGAGAATCAAGCAAAGAGAGTCGGAAATGAGGGCCAAAATCATACCAATTTTGGCTTGATCAAATACCTCCAAACTTATCTTTTGCTAGTCCTCGAGCAAAACAATCACAAATCAACCCCAAAGACAATCATCAAGATAATTCGAAGGTTTTTTTTTCGATCAAATACTAACTCATTCGAGCAAGGTTTTACTTCTCATGATCAAAGATGCGAAACCAAAATGAAGAGATTAAAAAGATGATGCACTAGTGGGTATTTGTACATGTAAGTGAATTGTTAAGTAAAGATTAAGAGCATGCCACTCTAGATATGATTGTAGTACGCAATTCGGCCTTACATTCAACATGCCTAAGCTTCAAAGCAAAGACTCCATTCGATTTAGAATGTAATTCGTCTCGATAACTAATCCTCACCGGACTCTCTCTTTTCTTCTCTTGAGATTCCTAGGTTTCACTCAAATTCTTGTGCAATATGAATTTATGTTGTGGATATCTAATTGATTGCACATGATGACATTTAAAATGCAATTTCTTGAAAAGTAAGTCTCATGAATGGAATTGCAAACCATGAATCGAAAAGAACATGTATCAACCAAAATTTACAAAATGGACATTCCTAGAGATCATAAAGGTCTTCTTTTAGGTTGTAATGGGGCCTTAGGTGGATGGTGAGCCAAAGAATGGGGCGATGGATACAAAGGACTCGATGATTACACTAAGGCATACATTCTAATTATGAGTTCAATTTGCTTCTCACATAAAATTCACAAATAAGACGCCCAATCTTGCACTTTCAATTTACATGAGCATGATACTAATGATCTTTTCATTTGAGTAGCACATACCACTTTCAATCCTCTTTCTAGGCCAATTGTGCCTAAATCTTGGTTCTCTTTTCCTCATTTTCTTTCCCTTTTTCTTTTCCTTTTCTTTTCTTTTGCTTTTCAATTTCTTTTTCAAGTTTTCTTGCTTTTCAATTTCTTTTTCAAGTTTTCTTGCTTTTCTAAACTCTTTGCGCACATTTACATGCTTAGATACACACTTTTACACTTTCAAGTATAAGATCTTACATTGATTTCCTAAGCCATAGCAAATCATTTGGCCATAGCAAATCATTTGGTCAAGGTAAGTCAATTATGTAGGCTATATGGATCATGTAGATGTGGTTCATGAATGAAAAGTTAAAGACGTGTTTGGCTTTAAAAGGGCTTGGGAGCACACAAATTAGATGGGATGGAAGTATTTAGGCCAATTTAGTGATTTCTTCACATGCATTGCCTAAAATCATTTCTAAAGGTTTGTCTACTAAGCAAATGAAAACATCCATAAGCAATCCATTAGATTCTATGATAAGCAATATTTAGTTCAAATGAGACTTATACATGCTTGAATAAGTGTTTGAGAATGAGTGTTTAAAGAGTGAATATTTGCAACTCAAAATACGCTTTGAAGGCCGTGTTTGTGATTCTTATAGGAATCTCCACTATTAATTCCTAGTCTTTAAGCAACTTGATAATTCACACTAACATTTTGAGAAAAAGATTAACGCATTTTGTTCAATAACGTCCTAAGTGGCATGGCGTTAATCTAAATCAAACAATGGCAAAGATGCATAATTTCTCACTACTCATGTAAGGATCAATCTCAACAAGTAAGGTATACTCAACTATGGCGCAATCATTTGAAAAATTCGGTTTAATTTTGAAAACCAAGCAAAACAAGAAAGATGATGTTGTGCAAATGTACCCCCAAACCTAAATTAGACATTGTCCTCAATGTTCATGGGAGGTAAAAATTTTAGAAAAGCACAACTCAACAATTTTTAAGCAAATAATTCATGCATCAACAAAAGTATGCAATGTCTATCAAAAATTTGGCAAAAATGCCCTCTCATTCTCATATGCATATATCCTCCACGAACAATATTCAATCAAGACAAGCATATCTTAAAACTCCATTCAACAAAAATTTTCAATTAAGTACAATCATCCTAACTCCTCTATCAAAATCCAATTCACACCCCTGTTCTAAGCAAAAATAAATAATAAAATATATATATATATCCGAAATGAAAATTGTACTAAAATGGAAAGCAAAGAAATATCCAAAAATAACAACTGAAAACAAATAAAAGTGCCAAAAAAAAAAAAAAAACAAAACAAATATCCAAGTCCAAATGCATGATGCACATGAGATAGTAAAATTGTGGTACAATCTGAATCCTCCTCATCATGTGCAGCCTCATCTATGCTCTTCCCTTTCGGGTCCTTCCGCCCTACCCCTTTAGACTCTCTACGGGCCCGCGCCTCTGCCAATCTCCTATGAGTAGCGACCTTATCCACCCGAGGACCTCTTGTAAAGAGAACTCCCCGATTTGTGATAGAACGGGCTACAGCTAACTAAATCTGCACTGCCTCCTCATCGACCAACTGTGCAGTCAATAGGGTCGGGTCTGGTGTACTAATTGGACATCTGATGAACTAGGCCATCCTACTATGGTTCCCATAGGTAGGATCTCTGTGGTGACTATGGCACTAGGAACAGGGGATGGACCAGTGGTCCTCCTAGGTCTCCTCTCATATAGAGTGATTCCTAGCTTCGATCTGTGATCACTATCTCTGTCAAACCCCGAATCAGGATTTCCAAACCAATCTACCTAAAAGTAATGTCTGCCTAGTTCTTGTCTAGGACCTTCTGTCCCTCCGCCAAATCCAACCCATCAGCATGCAGAATATCAAAATCATCATCTTGAGTGCCTATAATGCATTCTACACCATCGATGATCCGAAGTCCTATAGGCTGACTAGGATCATCAATAACTGCAAGAGTCCCCACAGCCTCATCATCATCATCATCATCAAAGCGTTCCTCATCCGGAATCACTCTATCAAACTTTACCTCGGCACTCGTGCTAGCCTCTGCTCTATGTGCTCTCTTCTACCTCTCTACGAATGGTCCTTCTGAAGCTCCGGGCATCCTAACTCCAAGCTGGGCCAGCAAGCGACTCCATGTAGATAAGTTCATATCAGATTTAGGATGTTTAAGATCCTCCTCAGATATATCCACTCCCGCCAATCTGTAAATCTCTGTAATAGTACATGAGAAGGGAAGAATGTCTGAATCTTACTCATTCCAGCCAATCCTCTGAATTTCCATCTTCAATATAATGTCAACATTAATGGGTTGTCTCCCTAAAATATAATGCAATATCCAGGCTGCCTCAAAAGGGACTGTAGACCTGTGAGAAACTGGCCTAAGTGAAGCAGTGATGAATATGTTCCAAAACGTTGGCTCAATCCTCAAGTTGGAATGCTTGAGGGGGTGTCCCTTAGCAATCCACTGTGTTATATGAGTGATAGTCATATTGTTGGCGAAGTTCACCGAACCTCTCTCATATAACCGGTTCATGGTGATCCATTCTATCATACGTTCCCATATCCCCTCAATCTCTAAAAGTGTTGACCCAAAATAAATATTGATATCCATATCATTCATTTACACAGGAACTCCTTTAACTAACATGGGACCACCTCTCATGAACTCCCCGGGGTTCATTCCCCGTATAGAACTTCCTCACAATCCTCTCACTGTACATCGGGGGAGTGGCTGTCAATCCTCCTCATCCCATATCACAAACTGTCGTAGGGATGAGTGTATGTATCAACTAATCCAACTTAATCCCTCTTTTAGGCCATATTTTCTTCTCACCAAACTTCTCTAATCGCTTATCAAAGTCCCTATTTAGAGTAAACTCCAAACTCTTCTTCTTCTGTGCCGCCAGACCTGCCATCCGTGTCGATTGGGCCTTACTCCCTTACTAGGCAATTTCATCTTATGAGCCATTGATATCAATTTTCGGATTCAAAGTGTGACATAAAAATTTGGCAGCACAACAGTGCTTCAATAACACTACCATACACAGAAACTATTCCTCTAACACCTAAAATCACACAAACAATGCTCCAATACACCAATGCACAATATTTCCACAAAATCCAATCCTAAGCACTAATCACTTTAAATAAAAAACAAAATCCACTCCTAGGATATCTAGATGAAATGGAGATTGAATGTGAATGGAAAAATTTAAGAATTATAGCGTTTACTTACCAATTTCAACGGTTTCGTGCGTGTCACGGCTTGAGAGCTTGAGAGAATTTTGAGAGAAAGTGTTTCGTTGTGCAATTGTTATGCTTGAACGATTGTTTTATAAGGACGCCCTAGGTCGCTACTTTGGATGTCACCACTTTGGAAGTGGCGACAAGTCAAAACACTACCATTTTTTTCTATATTGCATGGTGTCGCCACTTTGCAAAGTGACGACAATCGAATGTCAAAGTGGCAATGCTATAAGGTGATTGTTTCTCCTTGCTCTCACCATTGTGTCTCCACTTTGCAAAGTGGCGACAATCGAATTTCAAAGTGGCGACATCATCAGGTAAGTGGTTGCCACTTTGTGTCGCTGCTTTGTCTCTTCCTGAAATGGTGACACTCTGAATTCAGTTTAAGTGAATGTCACCATTGGCGATAACGACTCTTTTTGAGCCATTTTCGAGCTTGTACATATAAGAACACCATCAAATACAACATAAGTATGGAAACACTACAATGAAATTGGACTCATTAGCAAGCAAAACTTAACAAGAAACATACTACAAAAATTTAAACACAACAAACAAATTTTATTCAAAGCATAAAAATGTCAAGTTGCAAGTCCGCACTACCACATCCTAACATGCAAATTGGGACCATGATGTTTATCACAAGGGTCAATCAAGCATTCATTCATCTTACTCTTGACTACCCAAATTGGACCCTTAGAGTCAATTCAAACTTTGTCCACCAAATCCTTCCTAAGCCAAACCTTCTTAACATGATTAGATCTCATCCTAGGTCTAGATTGTTCACGATTAGCATGCTTCAAATATTCAAAACATCTAGCTTTAACATGACCCTTCTTATGAAAAAAATAACAAGATATAGAAGAGAAAGGAATTCTCCTTTTTTGTGTTAGAGCTTGACGTTTGGAAAACCCCTCCTTGGCAAGCGACTCGATGGTTTGCTCCATCCGATCAATTTCCACCAAATAGTCACATTCCTTCACTTTTGCGATTTTCAAAGCAACCTCTTTCTTGATCATTTCCACTTTTACCTCTTCTATTGTCTTGTTCTTGGCGTCAATACTCATTAGGTTCTTTCTCATCTTCCTTAAGGTTTCCTCCTCAAATTCTTCAGTAAGCTTGGCTAAGTCCTCAAGCTCTTGAACCGATGCCTTATTCTCAATTACGAGTGCTTTGTTAAGCTTCTTCAACTTGTGATTCTTCTTAGATAAGTCTTCAACTTTCTTCTCAAGAGCAAATTTTTCTACCTTGAGTACCTCCACTTCAAGCATAAGCTCTAGATTTACATTTTTGAGCCCCTCAATCTCTGAATCACCTACACTCTCTTCATCCTCTTGGCTACTCTTTTCATACAATTGGACCAAGTCATTCACCTTTCCACGCCTTATTCCTTGGTGTTTGCACATCCACCATATAGCAACTCTCAATGCTTTTTAGGTCATCGTTGCTTGTAATGATCTCAAGCTCAAGCTCTTTCTCAAGCGAGTGCATCACGACTCTTCTTTTGCATACACCAATCTTCATTTGAGTGTTAGCCATGAAGGGTCTACCAAGTAGGACTTGCCACTTCCTATTGACATTAGATTTGTCTTTTATGTCTAGCACCACAGAATCGGTAGATAGGCAAGTCTTATATCTCTCCAAGTGGTGCTCGTGAAGTTTGGTCCGCCATTAATAACTTCTTCTTGGTTGGCTTCAAACCCACCTAACCAAATTCCTCATACATTGATAGTGGCATCATATTGATTCTTGCACCTAAATCGAGCACCCCTTTAATCAATCCACTATCTCCAATTTTAATGGGAATCACAAAACACCCTGGATCATCAACCTTGGTTTGGAAAGTCTCTTCAAACATCATAGCTTCATCTCTATTGACAAAATTTCCCTCTCTAGCTTACTCGGTGTGACTCAAAAACTTCCTCTTTTCTTGCTTTTGGCGGGCTTCATCAATTTACCCCATTTGAGCCTCCAATTTTTCGAATGAAGCTTCCAAGTTGCCAAACCTTTGGCCACTTGCTTGATTGAAATTTGTCAAAGTGTGCTTGGCTCTTTGAAAGCCTTGCATCATTCCTCTCATTTCTTTATCCATATTATGGCAAGGTTGAAGTTGCTAGATTAAGCATTGTTATTGTTGGACCATTGATTTCTTCCCCATTGGTTTCCTCTTTGGGAGTATCCACCTTATTCATACCCACCTTGTTGATACCCCACCTTGTTGCTCTTTTTGGCAGTATCTTCCTTGATTGTTTCCGCCTTGTTGGTATCCTCCTTATGGGTTCCTAGATTGTGGGTTCAATATGTTGTTGTTGTTGGACCAAGAGAGATTTGGATGGTTTCTCAATCCTGGGTTGTAAGTGTTTCTTAATCCTAGGTTGTAAGTGTTTAAGTAAGGATTGTTTCCTTGGCCTTGGAAACCCATAGCTTGACCTTCCTCTTGCTTTTACCCTTGATTCATGTCATTGAATCCTTCACTATCATTGAATTGATCACTAGAGCTACCCTCTTGCCTTTCTAGCATCTTCACCCTAGCTTTGGGAAATCCCATGCTCTCAATGTAAGATGTCAAAGATTCCATCTTCTTGTTCATTCTAGAAAACTCAATGGCGGTTTCTGTGTTTGCAATTACATCAAACCTTCCTCCCCGAATACTATTAGCATTCCTTTGTTGAGAGTTTTGTGCTAACATCTCATATATCTCATAGATCTCTATTGCGGTCTTTGTGTCATAAAAACCTCCGCAAGCATTATCCACCAAAACTTGAGAAAAGCGTGTGAGACCTCCTTAGAAGCAAGACACCTTGTATTCTTCCGTAAACATGTGAGGAGGACATTGGGCCAATAAGAGTTGATATCTCTCACATGACTCATAAAAAAGCTCCCATTCACTCTCATTGAAATCCGCTATCTTTACCTTGAGCTCTTTAGTCTTCCTAGCGAGGAAAAATCTATTGAAAAAGACACCACAAATTTGGCCCTAACTTGTCAAAGATCCCAGCATAAGCCCTATCAACCACTTTATTGCCAAGTCCTTTAGGCAATATTGGAAACATCTCATGTGAAGTTGCTCTCGATTAAATGCATGATAAGGAATGTCTCAATAATTGCGCTAAACTCCTTTATAAATTGAAAACAATCCTCATTCAACTTTCTGTAGAAAGGGAGCAACAGGTTGATATGCATAGTCCTTAGTTCATATCTTCTTGCAACCAGATCCAAAACAATTGGCGAAGTTTGATTGCCAATTGTGGGAAATGAGTACTCCCTCATGGTCATCCTTTGGCCTTGGTTAGTGGGAGTCTCTTGAGTCACTTCTTCCTTAGGTGGAGCCTCATCCTCCCTTCTTGGTTCTTATCCTTCCATATTCATATCTTACCTTGGAATTTCTTCGAATTCCCTTGCAATCCTTCCAACACGGCTAGATTCCTCCCATGGTGGGTGTAATCCTCTTCCTAAGGATCTTCTACCGTGCATCCACTTAAACTCCTAAAAATGGAATTGATAAAGAAAACATAAGAAAAAGGTAAAAAGAACTACGAAAATCTACAAACAAGAAAAAATACAATAATTATGTATAAGTAAAAACTAGAAGCTAACTAATGAATTGTAGAATATAAAGATAAGTCAATCAATTCAACAATTGCTACCAATTTCCCCGTTAGTGGTGCCAATTTTGATGAGGTCTTTTGTGTGCTCAACAAAATACTCTTTTATGTTCTTTTGAAAATCATGTTTAGCCACTTAAAAATCCTTTGATATGTTAATTTTTAGCATGTGGTAAGCAAGATACGTTCCATAGGGAAATGGAGTAAACTGTTAAATTGATTGATTAATCCATTTTGCAATAAGATAAATTATAATGAGTGGATAGTTGTGTGGTTTGACAAACCACCAAACATATAAGTAATATAAACATACAAAGGTGATAGGAAAAATAGAAGACTCAACAATCTTGATAAGAGAGATGATGTAAACAAATAGAATAGATGCTAGGGAATTGATGGATTCACAAGTGATATGGGTAATGCTCTTTAAACTTCATTAATGGCCAAATCTTTTAAAGGCTAACCATTTGTTTCCTATAGTGTGTTTAGGTCATGTTAATGAACACTAAACATCTTCCCACCCCAATGCCTAACCGATTAAGGAGAGGGGGTCAAGGTGGGACCAATTTGATACAAATCAAGTTTTAGATTAATGAGGTTGGTATATCCACCATAAATCTATCATATTGACTAAGTTCCTTAACCAATCAAGGGTGTCACTCCATTTAACAACAAATTATCCCACACAATAAAATGATCTACTAATGATATACAATGCAAATCAGAATAATGTATAGAATCTCAATATTAAGTGAATAGAAAACAAGTAGAGATTTAATTACACATAGCATAAGCAAAACCCATAACAAATGTTCCTCACATCTATCCCCTAGTTTAGGGGTTTTGTTACACATAGTTACAATCAAATGAATGGGAAGTCATAGTTAAGGAAATCACCCTTAGGCCTCCTTCTTTAGAGCTTGTTCCTTCCCTTCCTTTGTTGCTCCTAGTGACAAGAGTGGTAGAAGAGGATGTGTCTAGATAGGTGGGTGTCTAATGGTGAGTGACAAAGGTATTGAAATGTAGAGAATGGAAAGGGAGGAATGGTTGGGTGAAGTAATCAAGACATTGGTGTTAAGGTTTTGGATGGAAAAGATAGTTCAAGTTTAGATAATGGAGGACGTTGAGAGAGTGATGTATGGAGGAGAAACTAGGTCTAAAACTATGTAAATTTCTTGCTCTTGGAATGCTTGGATCCTTCTCAAGTTGGAAGAAAGAGATATATATAGTCACACTCAAAAATGTACTGATAATTGTTTGAAAATCCGATATGGAGTGATGTCGCCACTTATGTGGCCAATGGCAAAAAACGGTTACTCATTTTGAGATTCACATGCCGCCACTTTTCTCATCTTTTTCGCCACTTTGCAAGTGGTGACATTGAAGAAATTCCAATTGTCGCCACTTTGTCAATATGGTGACACAAAGTGACGACAACACTTGATGTTTTTAATTCTAAAATAAGCATTTTGTTTCCACTTCTACCATTATGTCGCCACTTTGTGATATGGCGACATAAAGTGGCGACAACACTTGATGCTTTACTTCTGAGAAATGCATTCTGTCACCACTTAAGCCATCATGCCGCCACTTTGCAAAGTGGCAATAATGCCCTGTTTTGCCAACTTGAGCTCCTTTTGCACCAAAGTCCTCACCTTCCTCACAAATGCCCATAAGGCCTAAGTAAACCCGAAACACTTGATTTAACGACATTAAATACGAGGAAGTGCCCGAGAATCAAGCAAAGAGAATAGGGAATGGGGGCTAAAATCATACCAATTTTGGCTTGATCAATTATCGTCATGCCATTTAAGGCGTCATTAAACAAAATGTGTTAATCTTTTTCTCAAAATTAGGGTGAATTATCAATTTTTCTTGAAGGCTAGGAATTAATATTGGAGATTCCCGTGAGGATCACAAACACTGCCTTAAAAAGCATATTTTGAGTTGTCAAATATTCACTCTTTAAACACCTACTCTCAAACACTCATTCAAGCATGTATATGTCTCATTTTCACTTAAATATTGCTTGTTATAAAATCTAATGGACTGCTTGTAAATGCTTTAATTTGCTCAGTGGACAAACCTTTAGAAATGATTTTAGGCAATGCAAGTGAAAGACCACTAAGTTGGCTTAAATACTTCCAAACCATATAATATGTGTGCTCCCAAGCCCCTTTGAAACCAAACTCGACTTAAGCTTTTCATTCATGAACCACATCTACATTAACCATATAGCCTACATGATTAACTTACCTTGACCAAATGATTTACTAGGCTTAGGGAATCAATGTAAGATCTTATACTTGAAAGTGTAGATGAGTGTACCTAGGCATGTAAATGTGTGCAAAGAGTTTTGTAAAGCAAGAAAACTTGAAAAGAAAATGAAAGGCAAAGAAAAAGAAATTGAAAAGCAAAAGAAAATGAAAATGAAAAGCAAAGAAAAAGAAAATGAGGAAAAGAGTGTTAGGATTATGCTCAATAGCAAGAGTGTAATGTTGTAATTAACAATCTTTTTCATATTAATAAAGTGATTTCTGGTTTAACAAATCGTATAGCATTTATAGTTTGTATTATAATTGTCAAAGTAAATAATCATAAAGTCTAAAGACTATGGGAAAAGAAGAATTGTTCGTACATCTGGATATGTATGTGGTAGACACAATTCTTTAGTTAGTCTTGAATAATGTTCACAACTTAAGTTAAAGGTTGGGCACCTTTATCTTGTTAAAGTTGTAGAATTCTTTTGCTAGCATTTGAGTGGGATCAAATGAGATATGATGAGTCTAAAATCATCGGAGTGTCTTCGAGCAAAAGGATCTAGTGCACTGGGTGCATTGAACTGGATCACAATGAAAAGCTTTATCTAGAACCGTCAATAGATAATAGTCTTTTCATTATCAGGACAATCGGAGAGTCTATCTTAATCCTGAGATAAATGATGGACTTATGGTTGCAAGTGATATCATTTGAGTTATCAATGAGTACGATTATATCGCATAGTCTATCCTCGATAGTTTGGTGATATTCATTTGTTAATCGATAGAGGACTTCATTTATAGATATGGACATCGTGGCTCCATTTAATTAAATGAGAGTATAATATCATCATATGGATGTTTTGAGGTAATTGGATATTAAATCTCAACGTTGAGTTTTCGATAGTGTCTATTGAAAACATGGCTTCTGGACAAGTCAAAATATCCAAGTTCAAAACGTGGTCATATGAGTAAATATGGTAACTTGGAGAGTTATAGGCGGTCTATGAACTCTTGGCGATTACTGATATTAATCACGAGGATACACTATCTCCAATATGATTGTCTAGGGTATGAATGAGGAGCATCTTCCTTTTCTATCTTTATTTAAGAGTTCAGTTTTAGCTCTTTAGTGGAATGAGTTAAAATTAATGGATCGGACCTAAGTGAATCATTTGTTGATTGTGATTAGGTTATGTCTATTGAAGCTTAAATTTAGATGGCCCGCCAAGATCCCCAATCCACACGGACTTGCATAGATCACTTGATATATTCTACCGGACCAATTTAAGGGTCCATTTAGAATTGCATTTAATATATTAAGAATATAATTTGCACATTATTTAAGTAATGGGCTGCTCAATTATATTAATATATTAATGAAAGACATGTGGGCTTGTTTCTTTTAGTAAGAATGGGTCTGGTTCACATGTGGGCTTTTTTATTTAAAGTCCAATGGATTAAATGAAATAGGAAAATAATATTAAGCCCATCTTATATATAAGTGGGGCGGCTAGGTTAAAGTTTTGACCTAAAAATATTATTTTGTTTCATTTGTTTTAATTAAATAAGAATTAATTGATTTATTGATTAATTGTTTAATTAAAGAAACAAATCTTTCCTAAAAGTAAAAGACTTGTTTGATAAGTAAATAAATAAATTAGTATTATTTATTTAATCAAATAAGGAGTCTTTTTTTTTTTAGTCAAATAAAAGAATAAAAATAAAAGAGTTGGATTAGGGTTTGAAGTCTATAAAGTTAAAAAGAATTAGGGTTGAATTTTAGTCACCCTATATAAGTGACATGATGAAATTCGGCCAACCCTAATTAGATACTACATAGAATTCGGCAACCCTAAAGGAAAAAGAAGAAAAATTCGGCCAACCTATATATATGTTCTTATAGGGTTCGGCCACATCAATTAATTGGTGCTTGAGTTTTTATTTTCTTTCTTCTTCTTCTTAATTCTAAGAGAGTTTTTATTCTAGAGAGACAAAAAGGAGTGAAAAATTATTCTTTGATAGTATACAATTGCTTAAACATCAATAAGCTTGTGTATACGATATCGATCTAGGTTCACGCGAGTTTCGATCATAAGATTGTGAACTCAAAAGTGACCGGAATAATTTTGACATTCTTTTGATTGTTTTGTGACTAACAAAGAAAAGAAAGTATTTGTTTGGTCCATTCACAGGTTTGCAATTTAAAGGAAAGGGAGACCACGCTCCTAGGTGATCCACGTTCGTGCTCGGATTGAAGGTCTTGCGGATTACCATCGACGTAAGTCAATCGGATCACGCGACAAGAGGTAATTTACTTTTGTTGATATATATGCATGTTTATTGATTAAAAGGGTTTAAGGTTCATAAAGGAAAATTTTTAAAAGTCACTAAATCGTCTTTAGTATCGCTTCCGCTGCGTGTAACACTTTTATTTGTTTATTTTTCCCTACAAAGAGAACTAAGAATTAGGCACAATTGGCCTAGAGAGAGAATTGAAAGTGATATGAGCTACTCAAATGAAAAGATTACAGTAGCATGCTCAAGTAAATTGAAAGTGTAAGCCTGGATGCCTTAAGTGTGAATTATATGTGAGAAGCAATTTGAACTCATAATTAGAATGAATGTCTTAGTGGAATCATTAAGTCCTTTGTTATCCATTGTCTCATTCTTTATCTCACTAAAGCCCTATTACAACCAAAAGAGACCTTTATGATCTTTAGGAATGTCCATTTAGTAAATTTCGGTTGATACATGTTCTTTCCGATTCATGGCTTGTAATTCCATTCATGAGACTTACTTTGCAGAAATTGCGTTTTAAATGTCATCATGTGCAATCAATTAGATATCCATGACATGAATTCATATTGCATATGATTTTGTGTAAAACCTAGGAATCTTAGAGAAGAAAAGAGAGAATCCGATGAGGATTAGTTATCGAGGCGAATTACATTCTAAACCGAATAACACCTTTACTTTAAAGCTTAGGCATTTTGAATGCAAGGTTTGATCAAACAAAAATTGGTATGATTTTGGCCCTCATTCTTGTCTCTTTATGCTTGATTCTCGGGTGTTTCCCTGTATTTAATGTTGCTAAATCAAGTGTTTTAGGTTTACTTAGGCCTCAAGGGGCATTTGTGAAGAAGGTGTGGACTTTGGTGCAAAAAAGAGCATAAGTTGGCAAAACAGGGCATTGTCACCACTTTGGTGAAGATGTTATCACCACTGGCAACATGAAGGCACAAGTAACGGCATAGAGTTGTTTTCAAAATAAATCAATCAAGTGTTGTCGCCATAGCGACATTAAGAGCAAAGTGGCGATAATGCAAAATTCCTTCATTGTCGCCACTTCCATAATGGCAAAAAAGATGAGCAAAATGGCGACATGTGAATCTCATAATGTGTAACCATTTGTCGCCATGATGTCGCCATGGCAACACAAAGTGGCGACATCTTGCCACATTGGATTTTCAAGCAGTTATCAGTACAATTCTGAGTGTGGCTATATATATTCCTCTCTTCCAACTTGAAAATGGATCCAAGCATTTTGAGAGCACGAATTTACTGAGCATTAGACCTAGTTTCTCATTCATACATCACTCTCTCAACTTCCTACATTCTCTAAACTTCTCAACCATTCATCTCTTTCCATTCTTTACATTTCAATACCTTTGTCACTCACCATTAGGCACCTACCTATCTAGACACATCCTCTTCTACCACTCTTGGCAGTAGGAACAACAAGGGAAAGGAATGAGCAAGCACTAAAGAAGGAGGCTTAAGGGTGATTTCCTTAAATATTACTTCCTATTCATTTGATTGTAACTATGTGTAACTAAACCCCTAATCTAGGGGATAGATGTAAGGAACATTTGTTATGGGTTTTTGCTTAAGCTATTGTAATTAAGTGTCTACTTGTTTTCTATTCACTTAATATTGAGATTCTATACATTATGTGATTTGCATTATATATCACTATTAGATCATATTATTGTGTGGGATAATTTGTTGTGAAACCAATCTTGGATTGACACCCTTGATTGGTTAAGGAACTTAGTGAATAGGATAGATTAGTGGTGTGTATATCAACCACACTAATCTAAACCTTGATTTGTACCCAACTAATCCCACCTTGACCCCCCCTCCTTAATCGGTTAGGCATTGAGGTGGGAAGATGTTTAGTGTTCATAGTAATCACCTAAACACACCTTAGAAAAAAAAAATAGTTAGCATCTAAGATATTGGTCATTATTGAAGCTTTGAGAGCATTTCTCATACCCACTTGTAACTCCAACTCTCTTATTAAGATTGTTGAGTCTTCTCTTTGTCCTATCATTTTTGTATGTTTATCTTACTTGCACTATAGATTAGTCAATCAATCTAACAAATTACTTCATCTCCTGTGGAACGAATCTTGTTTACCACTTGGTAAGAATTAACATCTTAAAGGATTTTTAAATGGCTAAAACATGGTTTTCAAAAGAATATAAAAAACGTATTTAGTTAAGCACAAAACGACCTCATCAGACACATCAATCACATCCATCATCAAAGAGTCATTCATGGAAGACTTCATCTCCATGGTCTTCATTAGAGAGATAAAAATAGCATTTTCTTCCAATTGCTCAGACATCATCTCTCTAGACTGATGAAGTTTGACTTGACAAATTTACTTGCCTTCTTCAAAAGCACGAATTTTTTCCACTAAGGAAATCTTCTACATCTTCAAGGACTCATTCTCCTTGGAGAGCTCTTCATTTTTCTTTAGTACATTGAGAAAAAGCATTTGACACTCATAAATTGAGTCAACATTTAAGGCCTTTTTGCCTTCATCTTCAACTTCCACATAGGAAGCCCCAAAAGATGTGAAGTTAGGCACATGCTTTTCAACATGGGAAAAGACTTCTTCACATTTCTTGAACAAGGCCGTCACCTTGAAGTCATTTATTCTTGTGTTAACCTTTTTCTTCTTAAGCTTCAAAAACCTACCAAACCACTTTGCCATAAGGGCATTCCCCTTATCGGAGTCACTATATGAAGTGGAAGAAAGGATGTTGGAGCGAGTGCTCATAGAACCTCTAAGGGTTGGAGCATCCTCAACATCAACGGAAAGGCAATCAATCCTCTCTCCGAAAATTCCCTCAATAAGTGTTTCACTCTCACACATGGTGTTTGGTAAAGTGAATGAATGAATGCAAATGATGTACGAACCTAAGGTTACAGATCACACAGCGAAAGGGTTTTAAGTTTTTTTAATGCAATCATAAACTAACCCATTTGTACAGTAATAATCAAAATACAATAAGAAGAAGATGAAGCTACTTCATACCAACGTTTGTAGGCTCCTTCATCTTTTCGATTTGCGTCCTAATTTGAACCACAAGATTTTCCTGGCTATCACCCGGGATTGATAATGGCGTGTGGACGCGTCACGGTACTCAGGAACAAGAAGGATGAAGATTTGGCAAGTTCGGTCACCACAATGTAAAAACAAGAAACTTTTTTTTTTCTTCTTTAAGTGGCTGCACATCTCTGTTGCTCTCTCTATTTTGTTTTCTTTATTTTTTATTTTAAAAAACATGTATCATACATATATATATATATATATATTTAAAATAAACTAATTAATCAAATCTTTTAAGATATCTGCTATCTTCAAAGATATTAATTAATATTAATTTATTTGATTTAATTTGAATTTAAACTCTTTTAAATTCATATTTAAATATTTAATTTAATGAAAATAAAATAATCAAATTATCTTATCTTCATTCAAAATTAATTATCTTATTTTGTGACAACATGAGTGCCATCAACATTTCTAAGAATCCCGACCAACATTCTAGGATAAAGCACATTGACATTAGACACCATTTCATAAGAGAGCTAGTTGAAAACAAAACCATTGAATTGGAACATGTGGGAACAAATGACCAACTAGCGGATTTGTTTACAAAACCCTTAGACACCCTTAGATTTGGGAACCTTAGCAAGTCTATAGGGATTTGTCACTTGGGTTGAATCAGTTTGTCTTGACCGCATATGGGAAGCTCAAGCAAAGAGAGCAAAGTTGCATGATCATGCATTGTGCTACATTGATATATTTTATGCCTCTTATTTGATTGCTTGAGATGATTGGTTGTGCTTGTTTTTTTTTTTTTTTTTGTGATTCATTGCTTTGTTTGCAATACATGTCTTATTTATGCTCAAACATGCATTTTTGGAATAGGAGATGTACTTTGGAAGTTCTTTTCTGAGTGACCTTAAATTCTTTCTTATGACATGCTTAAGATGAAAAGCATGAGTTGAAAAATGTGTCATATTTAAATACAAAATCTTAAATGCAAATATGTGTGCAAAAAGCAGTGTTGAGACTTAAATAAATAAGGATCTTAAAATCCAAAGTCTCTCTATCTTTATTGGTAAAACAAGGCTACTATCATTCGGGTATCTCACCCGGAAAAATCAAATAGGGTGCAAAGTCGCTCATGTCTTGTTTTGCTCGTAAGGTTGGATACAGTTACTCTGTACTTTGTAATACCTATCTTCTATATCCTTGCTTTTCCATGACAAAGGGTGAAATTTGGTTTGAATTTTATTTGGAAACCTTTGTTGTTTTCTTTGCAAAATACCATTGTTTTTGAACGTGAATGCAACATGTCTTGCATGCAAAGCATCCTTGTCACACATTCCTTTGTTTTGATAAACTCCTTGAATCTCTCGTACTTATTTGAGTTGCATAAAGTTGCTTATATTATTATGCATATGTGCTTGTGCTACAAGCTCTCCTTGCTAATGCTTACCTATTAAGGGAGACTCCCTTTGCCTATCTCATGACAAAAAAGGGGAGTAAGGTTGGGGAGAATTTGTGCCATTCTTGGCATTGTATTTAGGGGGGGTTGAGAGAGAGTAACCCATGTTGGGAGACATTGCATTATATTGCTTGATTACATTTTTTTTGTATTGATTTACTTTGGCAATTACAATTACTCTTGTTATAAGCACCTCTCACACACTTGCTCTTAGAAGGTATTCTTCTTATTGATTGTGTGTAGGTTGGTTTTTTCTACAAGCTTGGATTTGACTTAAAGATGCTCAAGAATTAGTCTAGGAGCTTCTTTTGTAATGTAGAACAATTTTGTTGACCAACATCTTTTGTTTTGGTGAGGTTGCTATATGGGTGTTGGTTTTGTCACGAAATAGCCAAAGGGGGAGATTGTAAGTGCCTCTTTTTGATTGGCTTAATTTCGTTGACAAAACCACAATTGGGTTCAATTATGTAAGGGTAGCTTAGGATTGAAGAAATCATCATCAAATGTCAAAGGAACTCATTGTAGGCATCAAGAGCTTCAAGGAAGGTAATCTACTTGATCTTGACTCTTTTTGAAAAGATGTAGTTGCACACACTCACATTTCATGCTTGTTGTTGATTACATCTTGCTTGTTTTGCCATAACATGCTTAGATTTAGGATGCATTACCAAGGGCTTTTCTGTGCCCTTATTCGGCAGGCACAGGCCATAAATTTTTTGCACCATTGGCTTCGGTGATTAAGGGCCGCTGAAAAGGGACCAGAGATGTCACCTAAATTCGGTGCCCTTGGTTTCGGAGATTAGAGGTCGCAGAACAGGCCACCGAAAGGGACCAGAGGTGTCACCTAAATTCGGCGCTTTTATCGGCAGCCAAGGCCGCAGAACCACTTTCATCAATGCGTCTGTTGGTATTTGGTGCCCTTGTTTTGCTGTCACCGGTCGTATTTTTAAGGGCGCAGATCTGCCTTTTTCTGGCCACTTTTCCAAAAAGATGTCATTTCATTTTAGCTACCTTTATATATCCCTTGATTGTCTTGGCTCGTTCAAGAGAGCAAAAAATCACATCTTTCAAGAGCTATATAGTGTCTTCAAACACAAACCACCAAGAGTTGATCTTTGATCTTCCAAAAACTCCAATACCCTTCATTCTTCATGATTCATACATCATCTTGCATGGGTTAGGTATGGTGTCTCTTGGTTTCTTTTCTTTACTCACATGACTTGTAGCTAGAACATCATTTGCATCTTCTTGTATGTTCTTACTTTACAAGATAGCTTTTTTATTACTTGACTGGGTTCAAGATTGCATCTTTATTACTTGACTAGTTTCAAGATAGCTTTCTATTGTGTTTGTGAGTTGTTTGTGATAACTATTGCATATAAGGTTAATTTTCACATATAGCTAGGTTGTATACATGTCATATAGCCAAATGATATCTAGGAATGTTTAACATGTTCATCCATGCCTAGATAAGCTTAAATGTTTGACCTTGCATTTTTGCATCTTGAATATTGCATATATTCACTCTAGGTTGTTAATCTCTTCTTTTAGAGAGTCAAGTGTTGTATTTACCTTTTGGTAGTTTGCAAGCAAAGGACTAGGTTCACTTTTGAAGGCCTACGAGTAGTAGTGTGGATTAGTGACCGTGTAGGGTTTGACATGGTCAATCTAGGTTGTAATCGCATTACAATTAGTGGATTGAGGTTCATGTGTGGCGCACATAACAGCCCGTGGTTTTTCCCGTGAGGGTTTCCACTTAAATATCAAGTGTCGTTCATTCCGTTTTATTACACTTGAGTTTAGGTTGTGACTAGTTTGGGGGTTTATTAGTAATATTGATTAATTACAATAATTTGGTAATAGTCGGATTAAAATCTATTCACCCCCCCCCCCCCCCCTCCAGATTATTAGGACACGTTTTATATTTATTATCAAAACTTTTTAATTAATATTTCATGATTATTAACTTCAGTGTTATTCCACTAAAAACCCGAAGCTGTACTATTTCAACTGTAGATGTTTTTACACAAACCAATAACATTTGATGTCCATCAATATAGCTATTACATATGGTATGATCCCCCACAAGTAGTTCATAATTAGAGTTGGGTCATAATGTCCGTTATACCCTCTAATTATATCTTTCCATTAAGTACCATTGATTCTATAGTGAACAATAAATCCTACATTCCTTATGGAATTAGGAGAGCGCTTATATTGTTCAAGCCCCAAATCAACCCTTAAGGGAATTACTATCTACTTCTCGTAAGAAGGAGTGGATTCTATTATAGTGTACAAACCTTCCCAACCACAAGCCAAACTGAGATTCCAACATACGAAGCATATTGACTGGGAATGTAACTCCAATCTCATCCATGGTATATCAAAAACCACGATCTAACCTGAAGGAGTCGATAAGACACTGAGGATTAAGATCACCCATATATAGCCATCTTTTGTCGATATATATGAATTTCATCATGTAACGGATCTTATTAAGAGATTCATATAGATCATGGCCCAGTCCTATCTGATCACATCATACAAGGTGCCTCCATTCTTATATCACCATATGAATGATCTAGGATAAGATCACCGTACATTACAGAATGGACCGTAACTGTAAATTAACCACAAATAAAGTACCCAACTTTATTTACTATCTACAGACTCTTCAGATTACTAGTTTCAAGTTAAATCCATCTGTATATGACATTCATATACTCAGTTTGAAATTACATCTGGCAATCTTGGATGTTAAGTACACATGTTATATATAAATGTATGAGACAATTTGAATAAATAAACTACTTCTTTTATTTATGTTCAATTCACATTTACAAATTATAAGTTTTAGGGCAAAAACCCCTAACAAATGAATGCAAAGAACAAAAATGCACACAAATGCAAGACATACGAAAATGGCAAGGATCTCTTATTTATGTCTAGGAACCCGCTTTGATACCAATTGAAAATATATTATAATGTGTGTCTAATACAACCTATAAGAGGGGAGGTGAATAAATTGTTAATCGATTATTTCCAATTTTTCGATTAGTCAATATCAGTTAAAATTAACCCAATTCAACAAACAATAAAAATCAAGTAAAAATGTGGAAAGTAAAGAACACTTGATTTTTACGTGGAAACCTTAAACAAGGAAAAACCACGAGCTATTCAGCTAGCCACACTCAATCCTTGAATCCATTATATGTAATGATGTTTACAGCATAGGTTGACCTCAACCATTCTTGGTTACTAACCCATAACTACTACCCGCAGGCCTTTTATAGCGAACCTAGACCAACTTTAGACAACCTATATATGAAGAGAAGGTTACAGCTTCAAGTGATCTTCATGATCCACTACTAATGGAGTGAGCACCTTCTAATCTACCCGCAGGCCTTTTATAGAGGAGCTAGTACAATACTTGTGCAACTTCACCTAGAAGCTATAAGACTTTGACTCATTCAAGAGAATTAAAAGTCTAAGTGAATATGACAATAATGATGCACAAATGCAAAGAGTGCTAGACTAAACACTAGATTCTTAACTATATGTGGTAATGAATACACAACAATCCTAGTTATCAACTAATCCTCAAAAAAATCTCCACAACTTCAAATATATGCATTTAATGAAGTTAAACAACCAAAGAACAATTAATGAAATGGATTTTTGTTCTTAACAAACAATGAAGATGTTTTATAAAGACCCATAAATGATTAATGACTTAAATGCATATGGGTGAGGATTACAGAATCAATCAATGAAGCTTGAAGAGCTTCTCTCTCAACTAGGTGTGTAGAGATTTTCTAACAACCTAATTGTCAACACAACAACACATAAACATTCAAAAGCTGAACTAGTTTATTAAAAGAAAATCTATCAACCTATTCAACAATGAATCACACAAGAATGTTTATGACTTAGCTTTATAGGCAAAAATTACCTAATCAATTAAGCTATCAAAATACAAACCCAATCATGTCATAACTTCACAAAATATGCAATAAGAATGAAGATTTGCTAAAATAACAACCAAAGACATGTCTTGACTAAGATAGAACAATAAATGAACAAATGTTTTTTGTTCTACTTACCAAGTTAAGAAACCAAGAAGACTCATGAAGATTAATGCATGAAAGATGTTATATGCACATGGGTTTGGGTTTGGAGAGTTAAAGAAGCTTTCTTAAAGATTTCTCTCTCTAGAAAACTCATAATTTCTCTTTAGAGTTGTGTATCTTTTGTTCTCTGGAATACAAATATGACAAAGAGATGTATTTATAGTGCTTAGATGATAGCTCTATAAATTTCATGAATTTTGCTCCAAAAAAGAGCCAAATCAGACTCAAAATGAGTGAGATTTGACCAAATTACGAAACTGGAGCGGAACATTGCGCTACTCATCATGCACTACACTAGCGCAACATTTCTAGACCAAAAGCGCTGGTTGAGTAGTGCCACACCAGCGCATAGGCGTGACAGTGCAACAACTTGAAATTCGAGGGCTCTGAAACATGACCAAACGACATCAAAATTTATCGTATAATATACCATTAGAAAGGTATGGATATCTAATTTCTACTTCTTATAGAATGAAGTTTTGATGTATGTAGAAAAACTTATGGTCATTTGAGTGACCAAATGTCAGATTCATATTACAACAGAGATGCCATGTTTTAGCGGTCTCTTTGGAGATTCCAAAACCAATTAAAATGATCATGAAATATTACAAATAATATACCGTTGGAAAGGTATGGGTGTCTAGTTTGTATAGAAATTTTCAAAACTCATTTTGAAGCTTTTTATAAAAATTTATGGTCACAAGACCATACAAAGGTCAGTTTTGAAAATCAATGAAATCATTGAAATCCAATCTTTTGAAACTAGACACTTACTCCAAATAACCAAACCCAATCTAACACTTATCCAAAAGAAGAATGAGACCTTCTCAAGTGGTCAACCATCGCGCTAAGACATGCATACCATTGTGCAAGCATGGACATTTCCGATAAAAAATTACACCACACTTAAGACTAACAAGAAGTGCAAGTGTGGTTGTGAAAGGAATGCACACATAAACAATGAGGTACAAATGCTTGTCAATTTACAAATACATGAAGTGTGTGTGTGCACCCTAATCTCTTCAAGAATCAAGGTCAAGTGTTATACCTTTTGAAGCTCTTAATCTTGAAGTCATGGAGATGCTTGGAAGCTTGTCTTGATAATCAACAAGGTAACCTAAGTTACCCATTACACAATCATCCCCAATGTAGTATGTCATGAAATAAGTCAATCACAAAATAAAGGTCCTTACAGAAGTCCATAAAAGTCTATAGGTATTCAAAATGTTAATGACAATTTAATACAATCAATGACTTTTTTTAGACTTTTGGGTTAGAGGTATAAATACCAAACCTCACAAATTCTCTCTCACTCTACCAAGAAACTTTTGAAGACTTTTTATTTGAGAAGAAAAAACTCATCACTTTTCTGGAAAAAAAATAATGTTACAATTAGAGAAAGCTTCCATTCAACCCTATCGTCCACATCTAATTGTCGTTGATTTCTTGGTAATTCTCCTTTCTCATTAATTTGGGTTAGAGAATTTAGGATTTCCTTCTTTGATTAATTTGATGAATAATTATGTATTGTGGGTTTACTACTCTTTTTATTTTCCTTAAAAAAAAATTTATGTTCGCTTGAGTGATTACGTAGAGTAGAGCAACAATTGCAATATATATAAATATTTTTTTGCATAGAGTAGAGCAAAAAAAATTTTTTTTTTTTTTTTTTTTTTTTTGTAGAGTAGAGCAAAAAATTTTTATGCTTAGCATCTGTGAGGGCTTGTGTTGGGTTAAAATTGCTGGCTCTGTTATTCTATTTTGTTCTTGTAATTGTCATTCTTATAAGTTTTTTTTTTTTTTTGGCATAATTTTCATTCTTATAAGTTATTGGCCTTGATTCTCATCTTTTTCAAATTTTAATATAACATTTTTTCTTGTTTTTTAATTTGCTGAGTTGTAAGTTATATTGCAACTAATTGAAACTGAAAGAGATCACCTGTTTTGTGAGACCTTTCATAATTAGATAAATTTTGATAATACAAATACAAATACAAATTTAAAAATAAAAATAAAAATACAAATTGGATTCAAGTGATTAATTCTAAAAAAAATTGTTTGTGATTTAAGGTACCTTGTTAAAGTTAATATTTTTATTATTTTTTGGATGATATTTCTGTTGGGGATACTTTGAATCTTTGTTTAAATTCTAAGTTTAAGCTACAAGGCAAGCATTCTTTTTCTAAAAATAAATATTGTTTATTTCTTCCTTCTGTTTCTCTTTTCACTTTTTTAAAGATTGTTATTAGGTTCCAAGGAGCATTCTTTATTTTTTTTTTTTTTCGGAAATGAAGAAAAAAAATGAGCATTTGGTTCTTTCTTTGGTTTTCGTGATTCATTCTATTGATAGTTGATGTACCTGATTGATTGTCTGTTGTGATTCTACTTATACCTGGTAAACTCTCTGTTTGGTTGCCTACAAAACTATTTGAATATCAATCGAATTAAACTGCCTTCTCTTTTTTCTCATAAGAAAATTGAGATTCTTACATTGGTTTGGCCAAAAGAATAGTAAATAGAGTTTGTTGAGATGATTGTTTGATTTTAATTAATTAAAGCATTTTTTTTTTCATTTAAAAGTTTTTAATGAGTTTTGATTTTTTTTAATCGTTTATCGCATTTCATTTACAATCTAGGAACATTATTAATGAGAGTTTAACATCAAGAAAATGACAAAAGAAAGGGAAAAGTTGTAGAAAAATACAAAGTATGGACATTGGAAGAGAGTAACGAGTTGCTAAAACTTATGGTTGATGCTGCCACTCATGGATGGCATGATAGTAATGGTTTATTGAGCAAGATAACTGTAGAAAGAAAGATACTCCCAGCTCTTAATGAAAAGCTCGGATGCTAAAGGACTTATCCCCAATATCTAAGCCGTTTAAAATGGTTTAAGCAACGATACAATAACTTTTCTCAGTTTATGCGCCATAGCTCTGGGTTTGGATGAGACTCTATCACAAAGAAATTCACTACAAGTGATGAAGTATGGGAGGATTACTTAAAGGTAAGTTTTTTTTAAAAAAATTTAAAATAATAACAATACAAATTATTAATGTGTATGTTTCATGTGTTAACACTTATATTTTGTTTTTTAATAGTCACATCCTACCCATAAAAATTACGGTAAAAACACTTTTACGGATTATGAAGATATGAGAATTGTAATTGGAAATGGAACTGTTGTTGGAAGACACTCGATTGGATTAGGGGATGACACTGATGCCAGAACATTTGGGGTAGAAGAAAATAGAGATTGTGGTTTAGATGACTTGATATATGATCTTTGGATTGTGACAGTATATATCTTGTCTACCTTACTGCTTATAAGTTTAAAATCCATCCCGGTTTTAATTGTCATGAGATTGTGACAATAGTGACAATAGATACTGTGCTGTGTGATGTACCTTCCAGCTATTTTATTTAATTTGGTCTTAAGTATAAGAAATTTGCTTTATTCTATCTCTCATCTAAAATATTATTTTTAGATGTCAAAGTCAATGAAAATCTATCGATTGTATTTGAAAGTTCATCAATGTCTTTGAAAGTCTTTAAAATGAATGTATATAAAAGTCTATGAAAGTCTTTTATAACTTTATAAAGTCTATAAAAGTCATTAAAAATCCTTAAAATCTACATAAGTCATTCGTTTAAAAAAAAGTCGTTGAAATCCTAATTGAATACACCCTCCTAAAAGTGTTTATAAATAATATGTATTAAAATGAATATATTTATTTCAATAAGGGTACTGTTAACATTATGATGAGTGTTTATAGCAATATTTATTTTTTAAATTTTAGACATGGATGTACTTATAAAAATGGATGTACTAATAAGTTTTATAGGTATCAATATTGGATATGGATCATTTCCTAAGCTAAGCTTTGTCTAAACTTTTAAAGATTAGGAGACATGTGGCACTCAATAAAATGAATGGTTCTGGTTTCTTTTTATTTTTCTTCTCCTTTTAATTACCTCAAATGACATATAATTAAAAATTTAAAAATTTAAAGGAAAAAAAAACAACAAACAAAACTGAAAAAAATATTAATAAATTAAAAAAAAAAAATGAAAGGAGTGGATGTGGGTCACTGGGTCTTCATCGTTCCAACCCAGTTACCTTCCTCGCCGCCTCAAATATGCCAACACCACCAAGATCAAACATTGATGAAGTTCATCAAGTTAATAGCTTAAAAATCTGGCCGAGTTGACTCAACCGAGTGTGATGAGTTACCATGATTGTCCTTGTATAGAATAAACTAATAATTCAAAATATAAAAACAAAATAGGTCTAGTTCACGAGGAAAACAGGGAAGGTAGAAAAGCAGGACTGTTTGGAATTTTGAAAGGAAGTCGTCTTGAAACGCTACTATTTAGGGTAATTAAAAGGAGAGGAAAAATAAAAAGTAATCAGACCATTCGTTTTTGTTGAGTGTCACATGTCTCTAGAACTTTAAAAACGTCCGTACAAAACTTAGTTCCGGTGAGGATCTAAATCGTCAATATTCTTAGCCATGTCTTATTTGAAGATTTTTATTTTAATTTTAATTTTTAATTTTTTATTTTTTATGAGTCGGTGAAATGTCCTAATGTCCCACTTTCACACCACTCGATTTCTCAACTCACTACTCACTCTTACAAAGACTGTAAACACTATAATTGACTGAAAGAGACACATCCCTCTTTGAAAACCCACAACACGACTACAGAGAACCATACATCATCCCTGTCACGTGACCCCGTTTACTCTCTCTCTCTCTCTCTCTCTCCATTAACCTTCTCTCTCTACTCAGTACTCTCTGCTTCTGCAATAACTGTACTTAAAGAAGAAGAAGATGAAGAAACCTAGTTTCATAGAATTTGATTTGATGCAAATTACCATGTACCCATTACAAATAAAATAGTGTCTTTAGTTAATTTTTTGTTTTTAGATCTTTTGACTTTTTGTAGTTAATACAAATGCACGGACTCAGTCGTCTGGGAACAGTCCGCTCCGTCAGCGCCACCGCGACAGGGGCTTCTTCTTCTCCGCCGTCGTCGCCGCGGTTACGCCACGGCCGCAACAAGAACACCGGGTTTGGTGTTGGGCGGTGGGGAAAGCAGCAGAATCTGGTGGAGAGGCTGGTACTTGTTGTGATTTCAGTAGTGTTCAAGAGAAAGGGAGTGTTGCTGTTGGCTCCTTTGTTGTATATATCGGGAATGTTGTTGTACATGGGCTCGTTGGGATTCGATGTTGTAGATTTGAAGAGTGTTGTTGTTGTGCACAAGCGCACGCCACCACCTGGCTCTCTGTATACAAGTCCTCAGCTTTTCCAGAAACTATGGCCCCTCATGGAGGCTAATGCCACTCACAATGCGGTACTCTCTTGTTTACTGCTCTGTGTTTGAATACATTGTACTAGCAAAGTCATTTGATTCCCTTCATCTGTAGAGTATTTTTTTTATGTCTAGTTTAGATTGTCTTGAATGTTGTTTACTGCTTTTTGACTTCAGATGATTGTATGTATGATTCCCGAATTCGGTACAATGATTGTATCAACCTTTTGCTAGAGGTATGTGCTTGAATTGGTGACGTTTTCTTACCTTCCTATGCATGGTAGAGTATGTGAATAGGGATTTTAGGCTGGTTGCTAGCTGTGAAAACATGTTGATGACCATATAGAATTCACATAAAGATGTGAAAACACTTATTGCAGAGTAGACAAATCAAGTTTGATATATAGTCTTTTTTAGTATGCCTTATAATATAGTTCCTCAAATTACTTTCTAATGTGTACAGCTGATGTGAACTACAATTGACTGACAAAATACTCAAATGGAAATCATGCAGTTGATGACGGCATGGAACTCAAAAGTACATCAAGTTTGGAAGCCCTGTGCCAACGACAGTATTTCTAAAGCAGGTTTGAACTCCATGGACAAGAATTGAAGTTATATGACAGCAGTTAGTTTCAATTTATTGATAGATAAAATTCTCACTTTTCATGTTCTGAGTTGGTACCGCTTCATCTGTATGATATGTGTCACACTACACAGTGAGCTTTCTCATAGTACTAATGCTTAGGTCTATGCAGTACATATTATATTATCGAAAACTTTTGTTAAAGATTGTGATGCCATTGATATAGGACGGTTGCAAATTGGTGATTTTGGAATTTAGATGTGTAGAAAAAGGGATGCAGCATAAGAGGTTTCAGTTGGATTTGATGAAAGCTGAAGAATTATGAAGTGGTTAGTTGCTGTGAAGGCATAAACATTAAACTGTGAGGAAAAGATCAAGTTAGAAAAACTAAAAGGAGAACAAAATGTGCAATAAAAGAAGATTAAAAGAGATGAAATATCCATGCCTTCAATAAAGAACCAAATGACTAATCCATTAATCAATTTTAATAAATCTAGAATTATATAGGCACATTTTAGAATTGACTCTTATCCTGAAAAGATTATGATCCCTTCAATCACTAGAGTTGGGAATCTTACATTATATCTTTTAACCTCAAATCAGTTAAAGACCTAATAATTCAACTTATAGCTCTCTAACTTATCTTAATATGCAGGAATTTTTAACTTTGTGATCTGCCCCTACATGATTATAAATTCTAATGTATATGTTATTGATGTTTTATATCTTCTAAACAACAATATCAATGATGTAAGCATTTTATCATCCTTAAGACTCTTAGAAGCTAACTATTGTTTCTATGCTTTGATTGTTCTCAGAATTGCCAAAGTCTAATGGGTTTCTTATAATTGAAGCTAATGGAGGGTTGAACCAGCAGCGCTTATCGGTATGTTTTAGTTCATAGAACGAAATTGATCTCGTGCTTTTAGCACTCAAAAAGAAAGTGCAAGGTGCTTGTGTGTATAGTAGTGAATTCTTAATACTACACCTCTTAATGCAAGCTGGATTGAAAGTTATGCATTAGAGATTGTTAATGATTAAATTTCACCCAAATGGAGCATCTGCCCAGGAGAACTTCTCCAAGAGCCCAAACTGTTCAAGAGATAATTTCTCCTAGTGATATTCTTCAAGAGATGCGAGACATTCAGCGGTAGACTAATGGAAAAGAAAACCACAAATATTTAATGCGGCGTTAACTAAGGAAAACGACTAAGAGGCTATCAAAAAGGGAGGGAGCATGTGAGGAATTGAGGATTGCTAGAGGCTACATGCTAACGTGGAAAGGAGGACAACCCACCTTATGGGACGGTTTCAGGAATCACGGTCTGGTATGGCTCTCCTCATACCTCAATTGATAAGGACCACCCTCCTATTAGCTGATACCACATGGAGATATTTCCATGGGAAGATGAGGTCAACCGCTGTAATGAGAACGTGTGGCCATCAGTTGGTAGTCCAATTACTGTAGGTCAGTAGGTGGGGGTGGGGACTAAACGTGGATGACAACTCCTTATTAGCTGAAGGAGCATGCGAAACAATGTGACTGTGTAAGAAATAACAAGGTGAGAGTGTGTGGGTAAAGAAGAAAGAGTGAACTTATTAAATTTGTACCAGTAGGTGAATATCGTATCTCCTTATCGATTGCATGCTCCTTCAACTAGTAGGGCGTTGCCACCTAAGTCAGATCCCCAAATGCTATGTTTGGATTGTCGATCATTAGTCATGCATCCTTGTTACTGTGGTGGTCCTGGAAATATCTTTATGTGGCACCAGTGGATTGAAGAGTAGTTTTTAGCATGTCTGATTTGGAGGGAGCCATACTGGACCGTGATTCTTGAGACCATGCCACAAGGTGGGATGTCCTCCTTTCCATTTCAGCAGGCTGTCACCATTAATCCTCGCGTGCACTTTCTCTATTCTGTTGGTCTTCTTGTCGATTTCCCATTGTTGACATGACACTAGATATTTATTGCTTTCTTGCTCACTATACTTCTGAGAGTCTCTTATCTCCTGTAGAGTATCTCTTGAGTATCTTTGTCTCCGAAAGGAGTTTTTCTGGGCAAGTGCCTTATTTGATTAAATTCACCATTATATGTTTAAGACAAGGGGATAGTGCATGTGCATTTGATTCCAATAAAGATGTCTAGACGTTTATGATAAAATCTCCACTCTCAACAGTTATTTTGCCTCACAAAGTTTACATTTTGTGTCTAGACTTGTGACTGAGTTCTGATATTGATGTTATTGAAAATTCAATATATTTCCCTTAAATATATGATTATTCATATCTGCATCTATGGCATTTGACTTGACAACTCATTATTATTGATCCTTGTTGATAGTAAAAAAGCAGGAATCCTTCATATGAATACATTTTTTCTACACTATGCCGACAGACTTTCTCTCATTCTCTCTCATCCCTCCTTTTTCTATTGATCTCTTTTCCCCCTTTATTTAGAATAAAATAATATCAATTGCAAATGGTTGTGCTTGTGATGTATGACTATGTCAGATGTTGAATGCAAATGCCACAGACATAGTTGGCAACTATGCCTTTATAGGGTTTTCAACCAGGCCTCTAAGAAAAAGTCTGTCTTTTTAAGTCAATTTGTTTTTGTTTAACTTTATTTTTTTCGTTTTCTTAGTACAGATATGTGATGCAGTGGCGGTTGCAGGACTACTTAATGCAACTCTTGTCATTCCAATTTTTCATTTAAACAGTGTTTGGCGAGATTCCAGGTGATTATTGACTTATTGTAGGTGCTTTTTTAGTTGCTGCTGATACTGATCCTGCTATTCTTGTTTTAACTAAATAACGTTGTGATATGTGTTATCCTTTCATCTCTGTGAACATATTGCTGTCAGAGGTTATGCTGATTAATGCACTTAAAGTTCAGATAGCAATTCTGGTCTGGCCTGGTCTGGTCTGGTGTAGAAAGAACAATGGAAAAAGCATTGTAGTCGAGAGGAAACCAGAATTATCCTCACATGGTCAACTCCCTCTAGCATTTGCAGTCTTTTAGATGATTAGATTGTCAGAAATAAACAGCAGGTTTCTTTAGTTTGTTAGTCTGCTTGATCCAAAATTAGGAAAAAGAAAAATAGAGTTAAAAAAAAATTGTAATTGTAATACCCTTATAAGTACCCAAATGGTTCGGTTTCTAAGAAAAACTGAAATCATACCGACTGTGATCAGTTTCTAGTCCTTGAAACAAAAAACTGAACTGCAAATAGGAGAAAATAGAATCAATCATTTGATTTGTTTAGGCTTCTGGGTTCCATTGTTTTTGTGCAGATACTGAATTTTTAACTTGTAAAAACCATTGCTTTAAAAAACTTTCTGAGGCGTTTTTTTTATAAAAACACTGAGGCATAAACGTGGCGCAGCATGACAAAACTAATTCAATCTTCACAACCTAACATGAAGATGCATTGATGATGTTATGAAGTTGTTTATTTTTGAGTTGGGGATAGCTAGAGCCTAGAAACTAATTTGAACATCTTTGTTGTTAGTATGATGATTGCATGTTAATTATTTTATGAATTATGTCGTGTTATTGATTGTTTGTAAAGTTCTAAATCTTACATTTAGCTTTGTAACTTGATATTTATTAGATAAAATAGATTGCTAATGATTATTAATGTGATTATGTGATCATTGGTTGTTTTATGAAATTTTATGTGCTTTTGATATATATTTTTATGTGCTTTATCTGATCTTTAGTGAGGCATACGCCTCGATACTAAAAAGTATTTTAAAACATCGGTAAAAAGTGAATCTACTGGGTGCATAAATGCATATTCTTGCTTATGACATCTTAGTTGATCTCTTAAATAAATTAAAGATTGAGCATGAATGGTTTCTTGTAACAGGGGTGGGGAGGGATTTGGTTTATATTTATTATAACAATTTTCTTTTTTAAGAAAAAAAAAAAAGATATATGGCTTCTTAAGTCAACTTATTTTTAGAATTGATTTCTTCATTTCCTATCTCGTCATGATTTAGTTTTTTACTCTCACTTAATGGATCCACTTGATAAGTGAAGTTTTAGGCAGCTGGTAGTCCTTTCCAAACCTTAATGTTAATGTCTACATTGACTATTGTTTTATTCTTCCTAAAACAATGATTTCATGATACCATAAGGAATAGTTTTTCAAATTATGACAAAATCAAGGCTGAAATGGTGTTCAGTTCTTGCTAATGTTAAATAATATATGGTGTATTTGCATTGTTATTTTTATTAAGTCCATTAGAAGTCATGTTACCTCAATATAAATTATAAATGTATTTTATCTTTCATGTTTTTGCTGCAAGATATTTGAAATCACTTGGTTGTTTTTTTTTTCTTTCTAATTTGATCTCGTGCAGCAAATTTGGGGACATATTTGATGAAGATTTTTTCATACATGCACTTCGAAATAATGTGAATGTTGTTAAAGAACTTCCAGGGGATATACTTGAACGATTTGATAACAATATGAGTAGCATTGTGAATTTGAGAGTTAAAGCTTGGTCTAGCCCTACCTATTATCTCCAAAAGGTCCTGCCAAAGCTGGTGCATATGAGGTATGAACTGTCAGCCTCATTAATTTATATGGATAGTCTTCAAGGAAATGCCAAATTTTAAAAGAATTTTCTTTGAACATGTCTTATAATTTTTAGGATCAAATCTTCTTTGAATCAGAATTGAAATAATATTGGATTTTGGTTACTTTTGAATATTTATTAAAAAAGAAAAACAAAAGGAACTGTGTGGGGAATATGTTTTTTTGTACACAAACCATATATATGAAAAAAAATATTTGAGTTCCTGCAATTAATGGTACTCTTTGGAATTATATGTGTGGAATTAATCCTTAAGTCACGCTTGTGGCATAGTTATTCGAGAACTATACCATATATTTGTTCTCATGATGCAGAGCTGTGCGCATTGCACCTTTCTCCAACAGACTGGCTCACGGAGTTCCTTCATATATTCAAGGACTTAGATGCTTCGTCAATTTTGAAACAATGAGGTTTTCTGAACCCATAAGAACTCTTGCAGAGAAAATGGTTGAACGGATGGTTAAGAACAGCTCTCAGACTGGGGGGAAATATGTTTCAGTGCATCTTCGCTTTGAGACGGTACCAGTTTGTTTACTTTTGTGGTTTCTATTTTTGTAGCCATTATCTTTATTCTCTAAGTGTTAGTTATCTCTTTTCTAAAGGATATGGTTGCATTTTCATGCTGTGAATATGATGGCGGGGAGGAAGAGAGACGTGAAATGGATATTGCTCGAGAAAGAAGTTGGAGAGGAAAATTCAGGAAAAGGGGAAGAATAATAAGGCCAGGTGCAAATCGTGTGGATGGGAAATGCCCTTTGACTCCACTGGAGGTATCCAACTACAGCAACATATGTGATAAGTTGTCTTGACTTTGTGGTTCCTTGTTACAGAAGCACAAGATACTTTTGTCGTATTAACATTTTGATTCTTAGTTTCCTTTTTTACCTGTAATCAATGATTTATAAATCACGTTACTGAATCTGCAGGTGGGAATGATGCTTAGGGGGATGGGTTTCGATAACACCACCTCAGTATATGTTGCAGCAGGAAAAATTTATAAAGCTGAAAAGTATATGGCTCCTCTAAGACAGATGTTTCCACGCTTAGAAACAAAGGATACTCTAGCTACTCCAGAAGAACTTGCTGCATTTAAGGTATGATATCATTACCATAAATTAGCCAGCTTTTAGCATACAAGGAAAAAAGTTAATGGCATTGCCAACCAGAAGTCTTCTATCTTAATAATAACCAAAGTTTTTGATGTAGGGCCACTCCTCTAGACTGGCTGCTCTCGATTATACGGTTTGCCTTCACAGTGAAGTATTTGTCACAACACAAGGGGGAAATTTTCCTCACTTCTTGATGGGTCATCGGCGCTACTTATATGGAGGGCATGCAAAGACAATTAAACCTGATAAGAGAAAATTAGCCCTGTTATTTGATAGCCCCAATATCAGGTACATTCCAGTTCAACTCGTTCCTTTTGTAGATTTTCACTTGACTTGTGCGATTGAAACGTCACATGCTGTGTATTTTTTTTAATTGACAACTCTTTCAAATCAATTGTGCTTCTTCTGTTCTTTTTTCTGATCATTTTGCAACCTCTAGCAACCAATTTTTTTAATTGACAACTCCTTCAAACATCACAGGTAATTTTTGGTTGTAACATATTTGTCATCTGTGTTTGGCAGATGGGATGAATTCAAGCGACAGATGCAAGATATGCTTCGCCATAGTGACGCCAAGGGAAGCGAATTAAGGAAACCCAGTGCGTCACTCTACACATTTCCTATGCCCGATTGCATGTGTAAACAATCCAAACCATCAAAATGAACACGGTAACAAAAAGAAACTTGAAATTTTGAACATAGAAACTGCCTCTCTCTAGGGTTACAAAATTTTCTTTTACATGTAACTTATGATGCATCATTCATTGAGTTCTTTCATTCTAGTTGAGAAGAATTTTGAGGTTGTAATTCTTTGAAATGGATCAACCCTTCTACGCTGCTAAATTCTTTGTATATGATTCATACGATAACAATTAACACGATTATTTGTATTAATTATTAATCATCTTTTTCTTGGTAACTTTTTATCCTTTTTTTTTTTTTTTTTTTGTCTAATTAGGAACTGGTTTCGATTTCCCTGGAAAACCTTATTGTTGGTTGAAAAAACAAAATGCTCCTAAACTATTATTAAAAACCTCCCCTCACCTTTGAACTATTATTGAATGCATAGTTATAAATGTTTTTATTTTAGAAACCTCCCCTATAGACTAACACCATTATCATTCCGTTAGTGTCGACTATGTTTGACCGTTAAAAAGTCTAAAATGTCTCTATTTAAACTTCAATAGTATAAATTAACCATTATACCCTCATTTTTTACTAAATAAATTAATAAAATAATACAAAGAAGTTATTTTATGGACAATTTTATTCTTAAAAATAATAAAATTATAAATAAACCAAAATCATTTAAAATGAGTATTTGTTTGTGGCTTGGCTTAATCAATATAATGGAATTCTCTTTTTTTTTTTTTTTTTCTTTAATTTTCTTCACATTTTTTTTCTAACATAAAACCGTGCTTGTACATTCAAATTTGCAGAAAAATAACTTAAAGATTGTATTGCATTTTGTATCATGCAAAGATAACCAACGTTAAACCTGTAATGAAATTGTTGAAATAAAAACCAACATTAAACCTTCAATTGTAGCTTCAAAAGCAGTGTGATGGATTTGTACCATGGCATAAACATTCAAGTCAATCTGGTACATTGCCAGCACACTAATTAAAAGCCAATTGCAACACAAGAAAACCTATCACATTTTATATTTCCTGAGTTCCATCCCGATAAAATGTAGTTATCAACTACATCTAGATAATAATACTACAGGCTAGCACTTGCACTAAACCGAACAAAGGCCTATTTTCACAAAAAGAGAGAAAAAGCAGTGCAGGAGGTCATCCCAATTTAAATCTAGCCTACCATTGCCTTCAATAACACAATTAAATTGCATCAACAACTACAAACCTCAATATCAATACATGTATAACCATAAAAAAGTCCAATGAGCATTTGTTGTTGTGTTTTCACCAGCACCATACACATATTGTTGAGAAAAATGAGCCTCCATTTCTTGAGATTCATGTTGTGTCACAGATGCAACTGGCTGAGATGACATTCCTACCACAGTATTAGAGGAGTTGCCAACCTATGGTGACATATTAAATTAATATAATACAATTTATTACAAAAACATATTTAAATGTACAAGATTTAAATGAAAGATACAAACCTCATATGACATTGTTCTTGTTGGCGGCTGTGATGATTTTGAAACAACATTTTTAGAATTTCCTTGCTACAAATTAAAATGACAGCATTAACATAATTAAAAAAAAATACAAATAAATAGATAAATAGATAAACACTGTTAACATCAACCTTAGCTCTGATCCTTGGATTTATTGCTTCAGGATTTTCTGTACAGGTCCTTTTATTGTGCCCCAAAGAATGACATATTCTGCATCTCATACTAGTTACGTTTTATGAGCTGCAGGCTCTTCTGGCTTTCTTCTCCTTGCAGTTTCAGTTTTAGGCCTACCAGGGCCTCTTTTTTTGATAGGTGGCATTATAGTAGTACCTTCAACTTCAGGCTATGCAACCTCATCGGGAATAGGAATAGGATGGATCATATGTGAGTATGTTCTTAAAAAAGCTTCCTTTTCAAGCGGGGATCTATGAAATTCATGACATTCATTCCCCAAGTGTTGATACAACACATAGCATGTTTACATGGAATGCCTGAAACTTGCCACTCCCCATAATCACAGTTCTGTTCATTCAATTTAACGCAAAAATTTCTTAACAATTCTTTCACCTCATGCACATCAGGCCCTGCCTTAATTGGAGAGAGTTCCCTAGCCTTTTCTTGCAATGTCTCTATTTTCCTGTGTATAACAGGCGGTAATTCAGTCTTCCATGCATGAGCCTTTGTTCTTCTTTTTTCAAGCTTCTTCATCAACTTTCTCCTTATGCTTTCAAGCATGGTCAATGCCAGTTGCCTTCTAAACTTGTTTATAACCCCATTCCAACACTTTGTAATGTTGTTTATAACATGATCAGTGCAAATGTACAGATCAAATGCATGTCTAGACCAATGCTTAGGGTCGTATTCCATCATATAATTATATGCTTCATTATCTAGATTCCATATTTTTTGCATTGTGGCTTTAAATTCATGTACATCACAAGTCTTCACAGCAGCATAAAACAATGTCTTGTATAGAGGTCCTTTCCATTCTACCTTGAAATTGGCATACATATGCCTTGCACAATGCCTTATTCCAGCATCTGGCCAAAATAACTTCACAGCTTGGAGTACACCTTTCTGACAGTCACTCATGAAACATGGCATCCTTCTCCCCTCTACGTGAAGATGCCGATACAAGTGTTCAAGGAACCACCCCCAGCTCTCAGAAGTTTCTCCTTCACAAATACATACAGCAACGGGAAAAATACCACAGTTAGCATCTATCCCCACAGCAGACAATAACATCCCACCATATCTATTCTTTAGATGACATCCATCTATGCCGATGAATGGCTTACATCCGGCCAAATATCCATATTTTTGCGCATCAAAGCTCAAGAAAAACCTTAAAAAGTGTTACGGTCCACCAGGGAGTGGTTGGTGCAACTTCAACATTGTCACTAAACCTTGATTTTTAATCCTCACAATATGTATGATTCCTTATGGTTTTCATTTGAACCTTCAAGGGCTATTATTCTCGCCCTATACAACTTCTGTTCAGAAACAGCAACCTTGTAGTCTTTTAACAATTCAGCAGCCAATATACTTATTTTGATATCGGGATTTTCCATTATATAAGTCTCATACTTTCGAGCTATCCATGTTGCTGTCACTTCCAATCTTTTTGTCTGTCTTGCATATGTGAGTATTGTTGAAGGATTTAATTTGGTATGTGAAATGATTAATGACGGGAGATGCATGGATCCGCCAAGTGCAATTTCCATTAGCCCCTTTGCATTTTCCAGTCCACTGAGACTTCTTATTTTTCACTCTATCCAAATCAAATCCCTCTTTTATTACATAGTCACTGATCACCTGCTGAAAGTGTTCTAGATCATTGACTAACATCCCAACCTCTAGTATGATTCTATCACCTTGATTCTCCCTAAAAACCCTCCCTCTAATCTGGCATGAATGAGCACTCTTATCAGTATCATTGTCATCATCAGATGATCGTACAGGTGTTTGGGGCTCATCTTCTGATTCAATATCTGACATCTTATCTTTATCATCCTCTTCTGAACCACTACCATGCTCTTGCTCAACAAACACATCCACATCATCAGATGACTGTAGTATGGGAGCTGTAGGGGGCTATCCATTTAATGACAACAGTTCTATATCAAAATGTATGATATAGGTATCATGTTGCCTAAATTGGTAGAAAACTTTCAATAGATCGCTATCTGACTCCACCAACCTCATTTCACCACTCCAAGGAAGATAAGCATGACTTATGCATTTGTCATGTTGTGGATTAAAATCCTTACTAGCCTCTCCCATTGTAGCCTCCCATAACATGTAAAGGCTGAAATAATCAGGATCAATGCTACCCAATTCAAATTATTGGCTATTTAAGTTGACGTACAGTGTATACATCTCCTACCTAAAAAAAAAAACAATATATAACATATCCACTAAACAAAATGGTTACAAAGCAATAATTTACATTATTAAGCGATCTTTAATAATTTATATTCAAAATCAAACAAACTCAACGATTAAAACACAACAAAACACCAAAAAAGATCTATTCACAACATGAACCCAAACCCAAACAAAATACATCATATCTGTAACTATTAAACAGCAAACAATCAATGTATAATAAAACCCTAAAGTCTATAAAATAGCTTTTTTTTTTTAAAAAAAAAGTGTTTTAAAAAAAACAAACTTTTAGTAAAAAAGAAGGCAAACATTTAAAACTAACTATTCAAAAATTTTAGCAATGCAGACGTACAAAATAGCCAGAGAAAAAAAAAACAATTTTTTCTCAATAATTCGAACTAAAACTTATATCATTGTTGTAAACAAAAATAGCTGTGCAGATTATGACAAACTCAAACAAACTTTTCTTATAAATCAAGAAAAAACATCATAACTATAACATATCCACCAAACAAAATAGTAACAAAGCCATAATTTACATTATTAAGCGATCTCTAACAATCTTTATTCAAAATCAAACAAACTCAAGAATTAAAACACAACAAAACACCAAAAAAAATTTGTTTACGATATGAACCCATACCCAAACAAAAAGACAACAAAAAAAGTCTAACCTTTCAAAGGGGAACACACTAGCTTTAGTGATAGAGAAAGATAAAAGCTTGGTGATTTTGAAAAATGGAAGCTTTTGGTGTTTGAACAATTTGGAATCGATTTTTGAGAGTGGTAGAGTTTTGTTTACCAAAGAGTTTTTTTGAGAGTGGTGTCCAATAGGTTGGCTGATGGAAGTGAAATGATGTTTTAAGCGGCTGTTCACATTTCCCAATTTTTTATTCTTTATTTATTTTTTGTTTTTCCTAATATTGTAAAAGTCAATTTTGCCCTTAATACCCAAACAGAATGTTAACTGTGTTAGTGTATATGGAAGGTTTCTAAAATAAAAGCATTTGTAACTATACATCCAATAATAGTTCAAAGGTAAGGGGAGGTTTTTAATATTAAACCAAAATAAAAACACATTTGACTAGGTTGAATTAGATTTGAGATCCATATGAAAATAAATAAAATACAGGAAAACTAGAGAATGACTACCTGTATGATATTTCACTGAACTTTGAAATTGCCTCCAAAGAAATTATTTGTGTACCCATTTTTTTTATGGGAAAATTATACAAGCCAATGTTATAAGAATAATTACATTAAAACCTTAAAAAAAATAAAATAAAATAAAAAAATAAACCATGACACTAAGGGGGGTGTATTCAATTTAGAATTCAAATATCACTGTAACAAGTTTGAGTCGTCTTCTTTTAATTTCATGAAAACCGAATCTGCTAAATGCAGCAATCATGCTTCGAAAGAACTTTTTACTTGTTGCATCCCATTTTTTAAGTGAAACATATTCAATAATCAATAACAAATAAACAAATGCAATTAAATACAAGAAATTGAACCAGGGTTCCTTATAAAGCTAGCTCTAATAAATTCATATACGTTCTTCAAAAACAAACAAAAAAGATTGTATTTGCAACTTCAACTGTGATACATCTGATAATCCAACTTCCAAAATAAACTAATGGACCATATACTATCTTGTTCATCTTTATTTTTTCCCTATATGTGTGCCTATTTCACATATATAGATAAATATGTCTTGATCGATTTTCCAGTAAAACAAAGAATATATAAAAGTCAAAACCACAAAGGTCACTTGTAACTTAAACAGTCAATTAAAATATTCCTAGCTAGATTGTATGCAATGTTATAAACAATTAAAACAATATTAATCGGAACAAACAACAAGCCACAAAAGATAACTATATACAAGCCTTTGATTAGTAACAGTTGTATATATATATATATATATATATATATTTTAATAACAGTTTTACTAAACTAGAAAGAATGATGAATCAAAATAACAAGAGCAGTAGCCGTGCGATTCATAGTGTTATAAGTGCTTGACATTGCTTGTTAGCAAACACCGGTACTACTCATGTACTAGTTGTTGCAAAAGGTCAATTAACATGGAAGCGCATACCTAATAATTATCAACGTAACAAATAACGTCTACTAGTAAGAAAAATAAAATGGGAGAAAATAAAAAAAAAACCATGAGCCGTTAGGACGACAGAGAAAATATCAAATATGTAGTAAATTTGTATAGCCACACACTCCAGATTCTCTCTCTAAACCCCAAACTCCAAACAACCGAGCCTTACCGTGCCTCCAAACTCACGACCGAGCTTACATTCTAGTTCTCAGCTCACAACGCTCTTCACGTCCTCCTTCGAGTACACCCCTCAAATATCCCTTAGGTTTCCCTTGAACATCACCTCCTGAATAAACAAATATTACATGTATTTATACTAGAGTACTAGGGAAGTTTAAAACCAACAAGAAAACCTTCTCCTGCACACACAAGTCATCCTGATCCACGCAAAGTTGTAGTTCTTTACGCTCAAGAGTTTCTTACTCAGCACAAAAAGAAACTCCTTTCCTTTTCCACAAAAGCTTTCTTGTTCTATACATTTATCTATTTCACACAATTTTTGCCATTACCGAGGTATGGGCCGCGGTCTGCAGCCCGTGCCCTATATCGCAAAATACCTTTTTTTTTCATGGTTTGACGAGTTTATTGGTAAATTGTTAGTTGATGATTGATAAATGTGATAAATAAGGTTAATACATGGGGAGAAGTTATGAGTGAGGATATTTTGGGAATCTTAGGGTATTTTTACAAATTATTTTGGTTTTAGGGTAGATTTGCAATTCAATCCCTAAATTAGGACAATTTTGCTAAAACCCCCAAAAAAATTTTAAAAATAAAAATAAAAGTAAATAGGAAATAGAATAAAACAAAAAAAAATTTTAAAAATAAAGTTTCACCGCCTAGTTCGCCCAGTCTAGATTGCCGTTCGACTAGCGTCTACCGCTAGAACACCGGTTATAACCTAACTCAAATCTGAAATTTTTGCAAATCTAACCCATTTGCGACAGTATTACCTACTTTTTAATTACAAATCCTAATTATCAAGTCTCGGACACATCCAGACTCTCACACTCCCTCAAACGCACCCATTCTCTTAAACACACGATAGAAATTACAAATCCCCGACTTCACTCCAAATTCATTCAAATTTGTATCAAAACACTTTCAAATCCCTAACTCTAAATCTTTGACGGAAGCAGGATGACGACGACTGCACGTCGACGATGGCTTAGGTATCGACGATAGCTTAACCGGTACTCTTATTCTCTTTCTCTTTTTTGGTTTAACTTTATTTTTTCTCAAATATTAATGATATTAATTTTAATTATCTTTTGCTTGGGTTGGTCTTTCGATTTTCTTTGATGAATTATCTAGTTCATATTTTATTTGCTTGATTTTAACTATCTTTTGTTTTGGTTGATGAATTATCTAGGTATTTCGATTCACTTTTGGAACATCAATTTGGTCTTTATTGATTTTTGCTCTTTATGTGTGCACACACGTGTTCTTTCAAAGATCTTTTGGAGAAAGTTATGGGAAAAATTAAACCAGATTGTATCTTTTGCTTTTTGGGTCACTGTTCTTTCATTCGTATATTTTTATCCCATTTCAATTTCAATTTGCATATTTATCTATCAACCGTGTTATCCCATTTGCTACTCCTTACTTTGTAAATGCATTTTGGTTTTGATTCAACTCATTTCCCGTCAACATGAATCCAAACATTTGATTTTAAAGGTAAGTACTAAAAGCAAAAGTCTAGGCTTGACAGGAATGGGTCTGATAGTTTTTTAGGGCGGTCTTAATCAATTTTAGTTACTAATTAAGCAAGAAAGGTAGTCAACAATTTGAAGAAAAAATTTAATTAAAACTTAACTCTTCATATGGATACTCCCTAGATCCAGTAAATTTATGCTCAAATTCAAACTGCAATCAATAATTAATTAGGATTAAATTTTGGACAATGTAAGATACCATTTATAATTCAAGTGCACACATATCAAAATTTGCAATACCCATATTAAAATTTACCAATATGATGTATTTTAGAAACATATGGATTAGTGTAATTGCTGAGATAAATCCTTGTTTGTTGGGCCAAGGTATTGGCAATATATTGAATCTCTCTGTTTACACTTTTGTTTGGTGATTTAGTTTCTGGTGATGTATTCTTTATATTTCAGTAGCTTGTTGTATTGCCAGTCTTACTATGTCCGTTGTGTTGTTTAATCACAAAGGTTGAAGTAAAAAGGGATATTTACCAGAAATATACGTCGAAGTATTTGCAAGTCTTTTGTTATTTAATTGAACAATTGTATTATTGTAATGTATTCTTTTTCATGTGGAAGTGCAGGAAAAGGCTTTGGACCTCAAAGTTTGGTGCTCATTTTGAGTGTTTTATCATTGATATTATTTTTGGATAGGAAGCAAAATATTTGCGAGTATAGTTGCGTTACAGATTTCATATCTTTAGAAATCTTAACTTAGTTTCGAAATCAAAACAGTAGTTAGAAATCTTAACTTAGTTTGGAAATCACAACTGTAGTTAGAATTCTTAACTGAGATGTTTTGTTAATTATTTACTTTGATTAATGAGGCATCACTTAGAAATATTATCAATATATTCTACTTATATGTGTAGATACTAATTTTAATTTGTTATTTTATATCTCAGGATACATTCACGAATGGGAGAGGTTGTCATGAAGGCCAACACTGGATCCTAGCTGAAATTTACTTTGGATTTTGCACCATTGTTGTGTATGACTCATGTAAATATTCGATATGAGGTGGAAAAAAAATTGAAAAAATTTATGCAATCATTAGCCACCCTACGATTTTTTTGTCTATTGTAAAAACATTTATATTGTATATAAAAGTTGACAACACTCTTGGTCAGAGATATTTTGGTCATCGATATATTGCTGCAATGTTGATAAATACACAGTATTGTGGAATTATTGATTGTTTTATTTTGTATAATTTGTTATAATCGTTTACAAAATTTATGATGATGAATACCTGACAACACTCCATACGGTGTTGCGAACTCCAACAGTGTTCGGAAATCTGGAAACGGAATACTTGCATCCCCTAACAGGTATCATAAGAATATACTTTTAACAATTATTTACTTAAAAGATTTTTGTTGTAATTTATTTATTTAAGATTTTATTATTAAGAATTTTATTGTTTCTCATTTTAATTTAAAGTTAAAATAATCACTTTAGCTAAGGGCATATGTGTACTTTCACTAGTTTTAAAATAGTTAGCTTTCAAATATTGACAAATGGACTAAAGTGATAAGTTTTGGGCAAAAAAAAATAGGGACTAAAGTGATGAATATGGTAAAAACATTTATAAATGTGACAAATCACAAAAAAAGTGGAACTTATGTGAAACTCTGCCAAAATTCTTTTACCACAGCAACAACATAAATGTTGACGTCGATTTTTGGTTAAACCTAATAAACAACATTCTGGCTAATCGATGGCCGGATCAACCAACAAGGTGTGGTCTCAATTGTGTTTCTGCTATGCACGCGAGTTGGTGAGATAAATAACAAATGTGAAAAATTAATAGGAACTAATAGAGACACCGGAATTTTTACGTGGAAAACCCTAAAACAGGGAAAAACTATGATCATCGCAATGACAGAGAAAATGATATCTTCACTATGTATGAATGATTATAATTTACAAGTGGTGTACTACTTGTGGTGCATTTGTCTTTCTTTTCTTAATATATGTGTTTATAGGGGTTAGGGTGCTACCCTAGCCCTTGACATACAAGCAAAAATTATTAAGCGAGATCCTAGGAGGATCGTATTTGGGTAAGATTCTTAGTGAATCGAGTCTTCTTAAATTTATGGTGCAAGGATTTTTATTCCTCGTGAGAGTACTCTTCTGAATCTTCACATTTATTACTTGATTTGTCAATTGCTGGATTGTTGATGATTGTCTTGCCTAATCCAAGGTCGAGTTTTGTAGAAGACATACTGAAATCCAGTGTTATTGATGACATTTTTTATTGGCTATATAGGCGGCGAGCTTGTGTCAATTCGTCTGTTTGGGGGTTTTTCGGCGAGCTAGGTCATTTTATGGGCGACTTGCTCTTTTCTTCTTAACTTGTCGTTGCAGCACATGGCCTATCGAGCTGACGTGACTTGATGCCATGGAGATTTGGCTTCACGAATTCCGTTCTTTGTGCTAACATGTCAGTCTGAATAATATTAGCCTAAACAATAGACAATAGACATAACGGCTCCCATGAAATTTCAACAAATCCTTCAAATAAATCAACATGAAATGAATTCCAAACAAAGTCAGATATTCCAAACATTGTTCGAAAATCCAAACGCAGTTAGAAATTCCAAACGTAGTTGAAAATTCCTAACGTTGTTCAGATGTCTCAACTGGTGTCCAAACTCAGTTGAGTTGAGACATCCTAACATCATTCAAAAATCAGAGCTGTCAAAATTTTCAAAAAAAAAAAACTCAAAATTGTATAGATTCGAAGTAATAATGGTAAATCAACCACAACAACATCAAATTCAAACAAAACCCATGCTTTATTTTCTAAATGTAAACTATTTTCACTAAAATAAACCAGAATAATACAAATCTTAAGAAAACTCACCCTAAGATGAAGAAATAAAGATTTCACTGAAGAATCCACTAAGGTTCGGTAGCTCAATGGTGGAGTTTGATAATAATATGGAAAAATTCGAAAAAACGAGGTAGATAATGAGAGAGATTTGGTGGAAAGAAAAAAAAAGTTAGAGAAAGAAAGAAACAAAGAGATGTGGAAAGTGGTAAAGTGAAGTAGAAAATATTTAAGTGAGGGTATAATAGTATTTGTACATGAACAATGAGTTACTTTGCAAGAATTTCATATTTGGGTTATAATCCTCTGGTGGTGGCTGTGGTTACGGTTAAACCGATGGTTTCGGTCGGTTTCGAACCGAAACCATATGGTTAAAACTGTAACCGAAATCATGACCATAACCGGTGGTTAGAAAACCGATTGGGTACCGGTTATAACATAGTTCGGTTACGATTAGCCTTAAAAAAAAAAAAAACAGTCGATAACTGTTGGTTTTCTTTTAAATTATAAAAAAAATCAACCAATCAAAAGCTGTCATGTGGCAAAATTTTTGAAGAAAAATTTGAGCTGACAGTTGGAGTCACATGATCGTTGAACAGTCATCTGACCCAACGACCACTAGGCCAATTTTTTTTTTATCCCCTTAATTTTTTGTAATTGCAAATCTGCCCCTACACTATAATCTTATAAATATCCCCCACACTTCATTATTCTCTACACCACTCTCAACTTCTCTCAATCTCTCTCAATCTGAAATTCTCAATGATCTCTACATTCTACAATTTTCTTTAATTCTCATTTCTTATATAAATTAATAAATATTTATTTCTTCTATTTTTTACAATCATCTATTTTTTATTTACATTCATCAATTTTTTTTTTTAAGTGTTACCACTATTATTCTAACAATATTTTCTTTACACTTATCTATATATTTTTTGTATTATTAATTTTTTAATGACAAGTGAGGGAGATGGTTCAGAAAATTTGGACAAAGGAAAAGGTCCAATGCAAAATTTGTTAGAACACGTTGGTGATGATGTCAGTTACAACGACCGACTTTACAACGAGTTCCTTCATCTCATTTTGGATCTGATCTCCCATCTAGTTGATCGTGCCAAAAATATTATATATTTTGGCCCTCATTTCCTACATTTTGTGCTTGTTTCTCGGGTAAATCTGAGTATTTGGCATGTTAAAATAAGTGTTTCAGATATTTCTTAAAGCTTAGGGGCATTGGAGTAATTTTGGTGAAATCAGGGGTAAAGGTGTAAAACATGGAGGATAAATTGAATATTATGTGATTTCGTAAGAGATCAAGGGGCGTTTTGTAGTTTACAAGAAGCCCATGCCACCTCACTTAATGAAATGGTGTGTTTCAATTGTGAGAGAAGTTGGGTTGCTAAACGCGCCCCATCCCACTTCTAACTGCAGCCAATACAAAGACAAAAGGCCTAATAGGTGCAAAAATCTAGTGTGGTGAGCTCACCACACCTAAAGCCCAAACGCACCCCATTGGCTTTCTAAATGCACCTCTATTAATGAAAAATTATCACTGGGGTAAATCTCCAAATAACAACTTTAAGGACCAAGATCGAGATAGATCATAGTCGGAGGGGTATAACGTAGTTCGATACCAACAAGATTTCTGTCAAACCAAACTAAAACTTATACAAGAAAATATTAATAGGTGCGATCTTATTGATACAAATATGCATACAATTGATGAAATTTGGGCGATGGCGATATGTGGCGGTATTCAAGGTTTCTGTTAAGCAGTGGAGATGGTATGCTCGTGCCTGTCGATAAGTAAAACTAAAAAATGAGAGTAGGGTTTGGGGAGGTGAATTTTCCATCTTCTTCTTGGTGAATATAATGTCGTATATATAGGTTTGTTGCTTGCCATGCACTCATATAATTTCGGTCTAGGGTTTTGGCGGTCCCAAGATTTTTTTTCCTTCTAGGAGACAATTTTGTTGGAGCTTTAATTATCCAAATCAAGTGATTCCTTTTGGAGAGGATTCTAGGAAAAATGGACTCCTTATTCAAATGAAATTCTTTAAACGGCAAGAAGGAGTCTACCTTCTTATCGGGATTTTGAACGATTGCGTTTCACCCTCTTTACTTTGGAGCTTCATGATTTGTCCGCCTTGACATATGGATTTGAGATTCTATGAGCATTTCTTATGGTTATCTAGCGAGAGGATCCCTGGAGGTATTTGGGTTCATCTGGGTTCTCATGAACCCCGCCTCTTGCTAGTCTTATGCTTTCCTTGTTTAGGTGCTTGGTCGATGGGGTATCACGACATCGGCTGTTCTTGCAGCAGGGTACCTGGCTGAATGTATAAGCGGGCTACTCAACAGATGTAGTAAATGGATGCTTGTCTGATGCAGTAGAGAGGTACCCTGCTGATATAATGGTGGGGTACCCTATTGATCTTAGTAGCGGGGTACCCTTAATGACGGGGGTACCCAGTTGATGTCTGATGTAGTAGCGGGGTACCTTGTCGAGCTCTGTGACATGATTTTGAGTAGAACTTCGCATCGGGCTACTTATTAAGATTGCTAGGTTTACCGGCTTAAACTGGGGGTTGAGGTAGGTATCCAGGTTTGATTTTAGCATTCTTGTTTCTAGAAGTAACTAGGTGGTATCTTGGCTTGTGTCTCTTCCTTGTATCTAGGTGGAAAATTATTCTTTGGTCCTTTACCGATTTTGGCGGTTAACAGAAGTCCCCCGTGACTTGAACACTGATGTCTTGTCGGGGTTGAAGTTAAGATTCCACTTTTGCTTGAAGGATTTCTATCTCGCCTTGTTCGCTTATGTTTTATCTGGCTGGGTACTATTGCTGGGAAGAAAATCCCCCTAGATATGCTGATAATCATTGTATTAGCCACCTGTCAGATGGTGATTGGCTTACGAATTTAAAAAAAGAGCCGTTTTGGCACGATTAATGCGAAACCGCTGATGACACATCTTCAAAACACGTTGCCGGTCATCCACTCCTTATCAATTTCGATTTCTTTGTGTGTAACCGCCTATCTTCAACTATAAATAATTCAGACATTCCTTCTCACTACACACCTGCTGTTTCAAAAAGAAATCTTTTTGCTAAACCTAGCCCTTCTTCTTCGATCCTTCTTAATTTCTTCCAGCTTTCCACTTCCGTAACAATGTCGTCTCCTTCCAAGCTGCCAACTCCATCCTCAGGTCTTTTTCCCACTTCCTCTGAACCTTGCCCAGATTTGCCTTCTTCATCCTACAGTCTCGATGATCTTCTCGAGGGGCGACCAGAGGCGGGTTCTCTGATACTGAGGGGAAGAAAGAGAGGTTGAGGCAAAGTGGATGATTTCGGCGATGAACAAATACCGTTACGCCGTCGTTCTATAAGGAACCCAAGAATCGGGTTGGGTTTCCATAATAGGTAAGAGGACCTGGTCCAACTCACCGATGAAGAATCAAATTGTTTGCATTATTTGCATTCACATGATCAAACTAGAAAGTCCTTGTAAAAGGCATAAAGTCATAACTATGACGAGATGTCCGGATAGTCAACCAAGGAAGACTTGGTTAGACAAGGCGTTCTGATAACCAAGCAAGAAGTCTTGACTAGAGTCAGGAAGACTTGGATAGTCATGTAAGAAGTCATGGCTAGGATCAGGATGGTCCGAATAGCTATGTAAGGGAGGCTCTCTAGAGGCATGAGTGTCTTAAATAGGGAGTTGGCTATAATATTGGTAGACCCGGGCGTTTGGATAGACATAGACTCCAATAGAGAGTGGTACATGGGATGTGTATGAACACTTGAAGAATTTCTAATCTTCCAACGATGTTGGTTTGGTATGATCTTCAATATATAGTGGCTCTGCATCATTGAGGGATTTTATATTTTCCAATAGGGATTGGGTAGACATAAACTCCAATAGGAAGTAGATCAAGGTTGGTCACTTTTGAGGAATTTCTAATCTATCATCCAATATCAATATATATATATATATATATATATAGTATCCAATGGTTGTAGTTCAAACCGTGGATGTTTCCTCCTTGGAGATTTTACCACCTTAAAAAAATCTAATGTGTCAGTTCTTTCTACCTCTCTTTTATATATGTACATGTGTATGTTTAATCTTGTAGTACAATCTTCACTTGTGATGTATTTAGAAACAAGATTTTTGTAAAGTGTTATTTGCAATCAATATTCGTTTTGATCATATTATGTAAATATAATTCATTTGTTGTAAATACAATTCTTTTATTCATTGATTCTTTTATAGAGTTGTTTTTAGATTGATATTTGTAAATACATTGAACGTTAATATTAACACAAGTATTGTTTGTAGTTATATTTTGATGGTATTTATCTTCTTGATACTTGGCCTTATATAGACAATGACTAAAATGGTCACATGTTTATCTTGTCTATATATGATTGTTTCATTTATGTGTTGTGTGTAAAGCTATCTTGAGGGACAAACATGTGTTTGTTTCAAGGGATTGAAAAAGATGTAAAAACCTATTCACACCCACCCACACCCCTCTCTCTAGATATGCTTTAAACAATTTAACTACATTTGTATAATTTAAAATTTAGTATCCAGGTTTGGTGAAAGGTTCATGAAAAGGAATTTCCAATTTTGGCTATTATTGTCAAACAAATTCTTGGAACGCCAGTTTCTACCGTTTCTGTGGAACAAGAATTTAGTACAGGTGAAAATATTTTGGAACCAAGACGGTTGGTTATGTGTCCACAATCACTTGAAGCCCGGACGTGTATTGATGATTGGACAAAGGCAAAATACATGCAACAAGAACTCCTGTCGTAGATAGTGAATGACTTCTTTAAAGATGACCAAACCACGAGAACGGAATGTAGCAAATAGATTCCTTTCCATCTTCCAACCTCAAACACTAAGCATTTAATTAAAGTTAAAAGAACTACGTGGCTTTTGATTCCTCTATATTGGTGGAGGATACGTAAGCAACTAAATTGTGGTCAAAATTAAGTGCAAAGCCAATTTTTTTTTTTTTTTTTTAAGAAAAAAAAAAAAATTGTTACATTGTATATTTGAAATTCAAGGCCAATTTTTAATTTTTTTTTTTTCATTTTTCTGCATATGTAAATTTGTATATATTAATAAATGTCAATTTCTTTTCTTTTAAACATTATTAAATACTTCAATTGATATTTTTATATTAAATACATTAGAACTTCTAAGAGAAATATATTACGAATGAAAATGTTTGTTAAATTTTTTTATTTTAAACTTTGTTCAATTTTAATCATTATTATGCAGGAATTTTTTTTTTCTTTCCACAATCACACTTATATCATTTTTTATTCTTTGTGCTTCGTTGCTTTTTGTCTTTTTTTACTTTTCTTTTTTCTTTTTTATATACGGATATTGTCTAAGGGTTTTTCAGTATATGATCGTTTATTATATATATATATATATATATATTTATATATATAAAGAAGGTCCAGAACCGGAACCGAACCGCCTAACCGGCGGTTAAAAACTGTAAACCAAACCCAAACCGATTAGGCCGGTTACGGTTACGGTTACGGTTTTACCTTCCCACGCCACGGACCGTAACCAGCGGTCTCTAACTGAAACCAAACCGTGAGCACCACTATAACCCTCCCAAATGGTGTCATGAGGTTACAAAAGTAGTTGCGTAAAGTTTCAAAACTAGTCTTTATTTTGTCATATTACAGAATTGGTTATGTAATATTATGAAACAATGATGTTGAAATTTTAATTTTTAAAATTTTTTTCCAGGACCATCTTGAATAAGTTTTGTGATATTTATAATTTAAAAAAGAGAAAGTGAAAATGGGAAAATGTGTTATTTTGGCAGTAAATCATAACAATACAAGCAATTTAATAGGAGAGATTCTTTTGACAATCCATTTTTTTTTTTTTTTCTAAAAACACTTCATTCTCAAAATTTAAATTTTAAAAAATTCTAACGACACTTTATTTTGTTACAAGATTATCATATTTATTCTTTTTTAATTAAATTATTAAAAAAAATTATCTCTCTCCTAAATCGTTATATTAATTATTACATATTAAATACTCTCTCCTAAATTTTTAATTAACATATTAAACTTTCTCTCCTCCAATACTTATATCTAATTTTCTACTAAAAAAAACTGAAAAAAACAAGTACCTTGTTTTTTATTTTTTATTTTTTTTGTTTTTATTATTTTAAAAAAATCAAAATATAAAAATGTATTTTGTTACTCTTATAGGTATGCGATTGCTTAGAGAACTTTAATTCTTTCATTAGTCTTAGAAATTCTTAGTTTAATCGAATCTAGTTGAAATAATTCAAGCCTACATATATCTTTTCTTTTTTTTTTCTTTTTTTTTTGAAAATTGACTTTTTAATTTATATATATATATATATATATATATTTATATATAAATAAAATTGGACTAATCTAAGGGGAAAAAACATCACAAGCGATCATATGCTGAAAAACCCTTAGACAGTATCCATATATTAAAAAGATAAAAGAAAAGTAAATAGTTACAAAAAGCAACAAAGCAAAAAGAACCAAAGGGAAAACAACCCCAAACAAAAAGAGGCACGCATGCCACATAAAAAAGAAAAAGAAAACAGCAAGAAAAACGAAAAGACTCTCGACTAATGCAATTGTTGCCAACTAAAGAAGAACAGAACGGCGGGGCAGAGAACCACCAAGAATCACCCTGAAGCTCCAAAGCATGCTTATAAAGCGTAACTGCTGCCTGATTCCCCTCCCTGAAAATATGGGAAACCTGAAAATCTATCTGTGAGATCTGGAAGATGCAGCGCTGCCATACTTTCCAAGGAACTATCTAAGAACGAGAAGAAAGAAGCTGAACCACATAAGAAGAATCACTCTCAAACTAGATTCGATGCTACTCATACTTCCATGCAAAATTAATGGCCAAAGAGGCCGCTAGAAGCTCGGCCTCAAACGTTAAAACTTGACCAAAAGGAATAGTAAAGCAACCCTTCACAAAGGCTCTACAGTTCCGAAAGATACCACCACAACCACCAACCCCCGAAAAGCTTACAGCAGCGCCATCTGTATTCACTTTGATCCAACCAGTAGCCGGAGACCAAATCACAATCTTGATCACCGAGGCTTTAGAAGGGCGACCTTAAAGACCGAATCGACGAAGAATCAAAAGGACGTCTATACAATTACGCATACAACCAATATCCAGGTGATTAGCCTCTGAAACTTCACATCAAACCAAAGAAAGGATGGATCTAAAGTCCACCGACTTCCCTTTAAAGATCCACTGATTACCGGCACTCCACACTCCCATATCACTGCATGGATAGCCGCTTTCCATAAAATCTTGACCTGCTCACTAAAGGAAACTGATATGGCCTGCAAGAAGAAGGATTGCTAAGTTTCGGTAGTGACACGTCACTGAAAAACTGAGAAAACGACCTCTCAAAGAGCAACTGCCAAGGGACAATGAAGAAAAATATGATCTGCAAATTCACTACTAACCCAAAAAATACTGCAAAGAGAAGCCAACTAGAACCCAGACCTGCAAAGGCGATCCTTAGTAGGAAGCCTGTTCAACATAAGATGCTAGGTCAAAGCTGAGCGAGAGGGGGGGGGGGGGGGAATAAAATGGGACCAAACATCTCTCCACCAAAGAACCTGAGGAATATCACGAAGAAACTGAGAATAAGCAGCCTTGCAAGAAACACGACCATCCTAAAAATTAGCCCAAACCAGAGAATCCACAATAGGAGAAATCGCAATCCGTTCAATCCGAAAACACAAATCCGGGAAGCGCACTCGAAAACAATCATCCAACACCTATTACCCTCATGAATAAAATCCGAGACCCTCGCCCGGAGTGGATTAGCTAAATAATCTGGAATCCTTAAAAGCTCTAAAATGGGGACCCTAACCAATTATCCTGCCAAAAGTCCCACTGAGAGTTCACTCCAATCAGTCAGATACTTTCCTTAAGAAGGGCCTATAATTTGTCCGAAGAGAAGACCAAATCGAGGAGGTGACATACTCTCCATGAGACTTCTGCAAATGCCTAAGATACCTCTTCTGCAGAAATGAAAAAGCAAAACCATTAGAGGTTATAGACTTCCAAGTGAATTTTCACAACAATGAGTCATTCAGTAACCTAAGATATTTCAGACTAAGACCACCATGTGAGTAAGGCCTAAAACAACGATCCCAAGCGACCAGAGCCAACTTAGTCTCCTCACAGGAACCAGTCCACAAAAAGTTCCTCAACTTGCAGTTAATTAGTGACAGTAAAGAAGAAGGCCACTTGTAAATCATGAAAGAGTGCACAAATGAACCAGTGATGATCGACTTGATCAGAGTAGCACGACTGGCCAAAGAGAGGGATTTGCCCTTTCATTTAGCGAATTTAGACAAGATCTTATCTGCAATAGGTCGTAACACCACCTTTTGAGGCTTACTCTGAAACAAATGGACTACCAAATAAGAAAACGGGAGTTGTCCAATCTGTATACCAACCCTAGTGATTGCAAACTACCAATCCGAGATGAAGAGATAGAAGATCCAAAATAAATCGAAGACTTACCCCGATTAACCAACGGGCCTGAAATATCACCATAATCCCCAAAAGCACCCATGATATGCTTCAGATTCTTTTGAGTGCCTCTGCAAAAGATCAGAACATTATCTGCATAGAGCAAATGAGTTGGAGCCAAAAAAACCCCTTGGGGAAGAAATCGGTAGAATCTGAGAAGAACCCACTAACTTCGTCAATATTCTACTAAGTAAGTCTTCTGCAATACAAAACAAAAGCGGAGACAGCGGATCTCCCTGATGAACCCCTCTAGAGCAACAAAAATACCACTCTGGGACCCCATTCAATAGAACTAAAAGCCTAGACGAACGAAGAATGCCGTCAATCCAATCGACAAAAAACAAAAGAAAACCCAAAAGCCTGAAGCACTCTGCAAAGGAAAGACCGATCCAAGGTATCAAAAGCCTTATGGATAGTAATCTTCATGGCCAAGTTACCCCTATAGCACTTCTTCTGCAACACATTCACACAGTCAGAAGCCAAAGCAATACAATCCTCAATATGCCGGTCTCGAATGAAGCCGAACTGTTGAGGAGAAATAATCTTACCGGCAACCCAAGCTAAACGATCAGCCAAAATCTTTGAAGAAATTTTAAATAGAAAGTTACTAAGTACAATCGGTCGAAACTGATTAATTGAAATCAAGTCCCTCAGTTTCAGAAGAAGAACGATGAAGCTGGAATTGAGACCCAGAAAAATAACTCCAGTGATGAAAAAATTCAGAACAGCGAGGACCACGTCACTACCTACAACATCCCAACATCTTTGATAAAAACTACTAGAAAACCCATCTGGCCCAGTGGCAGAAGCAGTGTCCATAGTAAAGACCGCATCATGAATATCATCTGCAGATGGAACACTATTCAAGAAAACGTTCTCTGCGGTAGTTATCAAAGAAGGAATCATATCATCTACAATAGATAAATCTCTCCTAACTCGAGAAACATCTGAGGAAAAGAGGTCAGAATAATAACTAATGATATGATCTCTGATGGTACGTCGATCTTCCGAGAGAACCCCATTAATCGAAAGGGCTGATATAGTGTTACGTTACTGCCTACGTTGGATAGAGGCATGAAAGAAAGATGTGTTCCGATCCCCATCACGAAGCCACCTAACTCTGGACCGATGACGATTAAAGCACTTATGTCTGTGTAACAACACATTAAGCTCAGAATGAATACTCGACTCGGCCATAAAAAGATCATCTGAGAAACCCTGGTTAGACAAATCCAGTTGAATAGAATGAAGCTCCGCCAACTTCCCAGCAATGGCTGAGTTAAGATCCCTAAAACCTCCCAATTCGAAGACTTGAGAGCCTTCTTCAAGCTTCTCAGCTTATAGATAACAACCTGATGAGGGCTACCCATAACAGGAGAGCTCAAAATCCTGCGAACAATAACTATAAAATCAGGATGCTCTAACCACATGCTTTGAAACTGAAACGGCCGATGACTAGAAACCTCAAAATCTGATAACTGAACCAACAATGGACAGTGATCAGAACATATACAGGGAAGAGCCACACACGAAATTTCCCGCCAATAGGAAATGCAACCATCTGAAACCAAAACTCTATCTAATCGTCTCTCAACTCTAGTACGGTTACTACGACCTCTGACCCAAGTGAATCGGGCATCTTGAGAACGAATGCCAACCAAATCACAATCATCAATTTGAAATCCTCATAAGAACCACGGGCAGGAGAACGAGAACCCAAAGCTTCATAAGCACCCAGAACCTCATTAAAATCCCCAACAACCAACTAGAAAGAAGAAACCAAACTAACCATATCTCGAATAGACTGCCAAAGAGACCTACGAACCACTGCAGAAGTGCTCGCATAAACAAAAGTGTACCAGTGCACCCAAGAACCGATCGAGAGCGAAACAGTAAGATGTTGATCTTGTCAATAAACTATCTGAGCCTCAGGAAATGAAGCACAAGTGAAAACCCAAATAGTCAGAATCAACCCACCCCTATCGTTTATACCCACGAGGCGAAGATGATGAAGACGATTCACGCCATTAGAAAACCGTCCATCAAAACAATTTGTAAAACCATCACAAGTCCTAATTGATTTTTAAAACACAAATGTAGTGGTAAGTGGGGTGTCGTCCACAGGGACAAGGGACTAGCAAGAACTAGCTATTACTAGAGTAGCATTCATGTAAGTAATAATAACTAAATGAGGATGTTGTAAAATGTGACTTAACACAATAATAAATCTAACTAACAATGCAACCTAGATAAAGGGGAAATGGAGTGAAGGATATATAGATGATGGAAACTAAGGAGTTAACGGAATCAAAAGTATATACTGGGCAATGCAACAAACTCGTAAATAAGCACGTATATTTAAAGGTATTCGACCTAGGATGTATAGAGTCGGTTATTTATCCCTATCAAGTGATCAACCTAGGATGTATAGTGAGGACCACTTATTAAGGACTAATTCGTTGTAAACCACCAACCTATGATGTACAGTGTTGGTTGTTCATACGGATTCTGGAAATTAAGCTCATCTACCTATCAAAGATTCAACCGATTACAAATTAGCCAACCTAGACTTCTAATCCTCTCACAAGTACCGACCTAGGATGTATAGTGCCGGAAACCCATTCGAGGTTAGATTGAGACTGCGGTTTAAGAATTGGAGTTCATGACGTTATGTCTATTCATTCGAGCAAGATACAACTAAACATCATGTATATCTACATGCAATGCTCATACATAAACCAAGGAGAACTTGCTAAGATGATGTGTCTAAACAAATAATCAATGAAAACCATTAAAGAACAACAATAGAACAATGAAAGGTAGACATGAATATATATATAGAACCATGTTTATATACAAGCCCAACATTCAACTAACTACTCCATCAACCCCTTAGAGGGGATTAAGCTATTCATTACAACTAGAAAATCAAGAGAAAGGAAAGAGGAAGAACCCTTAGAGATCATCTCCTTCCTTGAAGTTGCTTCAATCTCCTATCTTCTTTGAAGTTGAGTAGAGAATGTAAGTGAGAGTGAGAGAGAGTGTTTATAGATCTAGGTTATCTTAAGAACTAAGTAAAAGCTTCCTAAAACGAATTCTATAACATTCTATTTATATTACATACAAAAATAGGTCACTTAAGCTTCAAAATGAGATCTGGCACACGTGGAGTACGGGTGGAGTGCGTTTGCATTACCCGCACTTTACCTGCACTATAATGATCAGGTGCAGATTCGGCTCTCTGGATTATGCTACAGTGCGGGTAGAGTGCGGGTGACTGACCCGTACTTTAACGTCAGGTGTGATTTCCACTTCTTGGTTTCAGCTCGAAGTGCATGTGGAGTGCAGTTGAATCACCCGCACTTGACCCGCACTTTAATGTCAGGTGTGAAATCGACTTCTCTGGATTTGCTTGTAGTACGGGTGGAGTGCGGTTGGATGACCCGCACTGTACCCGCACTTTAATGTTAGTGTGCAAAATAGCTTCTCTAGATTTGGCAATAGTGCGGGTGGAGTGCGGTTGGATGACCCGCACTATACCCACACTTTAACTCTTCTTCAAGCATCAGGTCCCGGTTGTGGTAGAAGTGCGGTTGGAGTGCGACCCACACTGGACCCGTACTATAAGGTTGCTGATGATCCTTTGCCTTTCCTTTTTCCACCTTTCTGCCGGAATCACCGGAACACGCTTCTAAACCCATCATTGCACCATTTCCTACAATTACGCACATAACAACCATTAGAGACACCAAAACGCAGAAAACGAAACAAAGGATACGGAAATGAGGGCCTACATATACTACATATACTACATATTTGGCACGATCAGAAGACCGAGCGAAGACCAGAAACCTAAAAAGATAGAGGAAAAATCAACTATAGGCTTTGCAATACAAACCAAAGCAGGTCTATGTAAATGACACAACTCTCTAAGTACCCGCCTCGTAAGCTCACCCCAGATCCCACGACAGTTCCAAAAGAGAACATTAATCATCGAAAATAGTTGAAGGAGCCCGGCATCTGGACTTTAAAGAAGCCAGCCTACGCTTAACCGTCAAAGCTCTCTAAGCAACCTTAACATCAACTAACTCACCCTCCTCCACTTGGGAAGCCCATGAAGAATTTGCAATGAGGTGAAGCTTGACCTGAGAATCTGACCACGGACCCGATCTCTAAATCTGCACCCTAGGATCCACAACCGAAGAACAAGAAAAACCAGATCCATCTGGTAAACTACTTTGATCCACATTGACATTCGAAGCCGAAGACACAACTGCCTCTTCAGATGATTGATTGCCTGAAACCTCATGAAACCTAACTTACCGACGAGCCGTATGGCCCAGACAAGAAGATGACCTAGATAAAATGGTAGAGACCATAGGGCGAACCTGATTAACTATCGAAGAACCCTGAACAACAGTCCTCGAATAATGCACCAACCCTACAGCTGAACTGACAGAATTAATAGAAGGATCAACAACCGAGGAACTAGGAACCAGAACTGAATCAGCAACCTCGTCATCAAATCCTGAACCCTTGCTAATCTGTAATGCTTGGGAAATCTTTGGAGGAACCGAACTTAAAGCCACTTCTGAAATATCTGAGACAGTAGATGAAAACGAATTTGAAGAACGAACCAAACCAACAGACGAAATGGAACCCGAAATCAAATTAGACCCTACTGAAGTATGGACAACCACTGAATCATGGCCACCTATATCCTGGTGAATAGCTGAAAAAACATTGGATAACGGAACCTCCTCCAAAGAGCAATAACAGGGCGATAAACTGATTTAGAGGAACGGGCCCTAATAGGTTGAAAACCATCATCCCTAAAAACTCTAGAATCCCCGGCTATATCCTAGGTTGATTTTGTAGAACTAATCAGAGGAACCTTAAAAGACTTGTTTCAACAACAAGAACTAGGCAAATGACCTATAGAAGAGCAAGTGGAGCAAAAAGCTGGGAGATCCTCATACTCAACAGCTATAAAAGAACTATGAAATTCATCCCTCTCCAACAATACTGAAGTAGGCAGCACTGATGATACATCAACATCAACTAGAACTCTAGCATAATGACCAAAATCCCCATCATTGGTAGCCTTGTCCAACTGCAATGGCACCCCAATCCCTCTAGCCAAGTCAGAAATAATTTTCAGATGCCAGTATTCCCACGATAGATCAAAGAACCTAACCCAAACCTAAGCATTTGTGGACTTCTGTAGCGATGGGTTTATATATATATATATATATATATATATATTAGTAAAAAACTAAAATAATCATAATTTTTTTTTCTTTAATTATTAATCAGAGATTGATTGAAAAAAATATGGAAATATGATATATATATATATATAAAAATAGAGAGAGATTAATTAGGAGAGAATATTTAATATAATAATAACAGATTTAGAAGGGAGAGTTTAATATGTAATATTTAATTTAATAATTTAGGAGAGAATTTTATTTTTTTAATAATTTAATTAGTTTTGAGTGTCTTTAAATTTTTTTTTTGTTTTGTTTAGTAATTTTAATTTAGATTAAAATTATCATTAATAAAAAAAATTAAATTAAAATGTGAATAGATAATTTGTGGATCAAACTCTTTTTAATAAGAAGAAATTGATTTAAAAATTAAAGACGAAGAAAAGACAGAAAGAAACCAAATCTGAGGACCAAGAGAGAAAAAAAAAAAAAAAAAAAAAAAACGCTACATACCAAATCGAGGCCCATCTCTTTCTCTTGAAACCACCTTGTCTTGTTGTGTTGTAATCTCATCGTCATCATTATGTTTCCTCATATTCTCACCAACTTGGTCAAAATCCTCTAAAAAGGATCGAGTCTATTGGCTCCTCCTTTCTCTCTTCCCACTCTTTTCAACCAAAACTCACCTTTCTATTCTATTTATAATCCACCTAACTATCTTTGTCGATCAGTTAAAAAGCATGGGACGATCACCTTGCTGTGAAAAGGCTCACACCAACAAAGGCGCTTGGACGAAAGAAGAAGACCAGCGTCTCATCGACTATATACGCGCTCACGGCGAAGGATGCTGGCGTTCTCTCCCTAGAGCTGCTGGTAATATATTATATATACAGCAACTCCTCTACTGGATTCATGTTTATGCTTGTATGTATATATATAGGATTGCTTCGGTGTGGCAAGAGTTGCAGATTGAGATGGATAAACTACCTCCGTCCCGATCTCAAGAGAGGAAACTTCACTGAAGAAGAAGATGAACTCATCATCAAGCTTCACGCTTTGCTTGGAAACAAGTAAGTCTTTTCTTCTTTGGGGACTTTACAACTTTTCCTTCTTTGGGTACTTTTATCGAACACTTTTGATTGCAGATGGTCTTTGATCGCCGGAAGATTACCGGGAAGAACAGATAACGAAATCAAAAACTACTGGAACACTCACATCAAACGAAAACTAATCAGCCGCGGCCTAGACCCCCAAACTCACCGCCCCGAAAACAATTGTACCAGCAGTGGCACCACCGACGAACAACAACAACAACAACAACAACAACATATACAGGATCTGAATTTGGAGCTGTCAATCGGTCCGACCCAGTCTGAGTTGACCCGGCCGAACTCGGCCGAGTCGAGACCACAGCAGCAGATATTTGCTGGCAACTGGGGTCTCAGAGGAGCCAATTGTGTAGAAATTGTACCGCTAAAAAATACACAAGATATTTCACTTCTCTAGATTCATAGATCATATTTTAAATTACAATCTAGACAATCTAGTCAGATCCTGGTAATTACAATGTGTTGACTTGTGTCATGGCTCTGGTAGAAAAATACATTACATTGTTACTCTCTAGAAAGTCGTTTAATTTGTTTCTTTACCCTTAATATTTAATTGCGGTTTTTATTTTTATAGGCGGTCTAACACAGGTCTACTTCTGTCCAAAAACATGACAATGAATATGTAAATTTGTGAGAATTGTTTTAATTTTAATTTTTAATCATGGTAGTCTTGAAAAAACTGAAATTAACAACCTAAAAGTCCGTTTCTTTTTTCTTTTTTCTTTATTAAAATAGGATTCAAAACTCAATTCTCTTTATTTAAAGATCTTTAGCAAATAAATAAATAAATAAAGGGTTTTTCACTTTTTACAAATAGCCGCATGTTTTTAAAAATTCAAATATAACCAATATAGTGATTGTGTGGTGGAAGTTAGTGGGTTCTTTGACAAGTAGACGCCTGGAGAGTGTCAGTGGTTGTTGATGTAAGAAGTCCAAAATGACCCTATCATTAAAATATAATCTGCTTTGTGGGTAATCAATCCCTCATCTCTTTCTTATATCAGATAAAAACAATCCAATTTGTACATCATGTTATTAAATTGAAATTCAAGTCAGTTAACACAAATTCCCAAACCCTTACACTTCGAAATAGCACCCGATTAAAATAATTTACCCTCAATATTTCGTATCTTCATCATTATATTTTTTCCAGTTGTTGATTCATTGTCATGATTGAAGAGGTCATAATCTGTTTCAGTCATCCCCATTATCAAAGAAGGTATGTATCCTTAGGAACTCGAACTGTAGCTGTAAATACATTTGATTGAATTTTTCATAATTTTCATATGACATGTTGAAAATGATTGAGAAGGGTCTTCTTGTTGTTCTTCGCGGCCTGTGTGTGTTTATGTCAATCTAAATATACATATGATTGATTTGTTTCATATTCATATAACAAATGTTGAAAATGATTGAGAAAGGTCTTCTTGTTCTTCGTGGTGGCGCCCCGTGTTAATGTCAGTGTAGTACTTTTATGGCATTCCCTATATCGGTGTATCCCTAACCCTAAGTCCCTAAATTGAGAAGGGTCTTGTTGTTCTTCGCCGCCTGTGTGTGCTTATGTCAGTCTAATATACATATGATTGATTTCTTTCATATTCATATAACAAATGTTGAAAGTGATTGAGAAGGGTCTTCTTGTTCTTCATCTCGGCGTCCTGTGTTGTTGTATTTTTATGGCATTCTCTGTATCGTTGTATCCCTAAGTCCCTAATTTGGGGATGTTTGACGAGCTTGGATCAAGATATGATCTTACCTTGGCACGAAATTACATTCCATGATCCTACCATAACACCAAATTACATTCCATGATACTACCATGATATGAATTTACATTCCATGATCTTACCATCACACAAATTTACATTCCATGATCCTTTCGTGACACAAAATGACATTCTTTGATCCTCCCATGACAACACGAAATTACATTCCATGATCTTTCCATGACATGAAATGACATTCCATGATCCTCTCATGACAACACAAAATTATATTCCATGACCCTTCCATGATCATGGAATGTAATATTCATAAAATGACACGAAATTTAATTCCTTGATCGTTTTATGACATTGATGAGATGTATTTTAATTTTAATTCCATGATGAAGGAGCTAATTAGCTGATTACAATTGTTACATACAGATTCATGAATATGGTTCTGTTGATAGTGAACTACGATTTACAGTGGGAATATGGACAGTTCAACCCTAAAGCTGTTTTCTTTTTGTTAGTCACACTGAAGGAGACTTTGAAAACATTAGGAAAGAAGATATGTAGTCATTTTGGCTTAAATTGCGATGAAGTTGAGTTCAAGATAAGTACTAGAATTGATGGGGCCATAGTTGAAATGATTTATGACTTAGATTTACAGATCTTCGTGTCGCATAACAAAGAGAATCCTAAATGTTATGTGTCTGTGTTTCTCAAACGGTTATGAACCCAGGTTGAACAGTTGTCTGTGCCGCATCTAGTATACCAAACCCCAGCAACCGGTACACCTATTCAAATGATAACGACAGTTTCAACCTTCGGGTCCACTGCTGATCAAGCATGTATGCCGCCACCCATGACGAAGTATAAATCTACACTCAGCCCTGTTATGAGTTCACCTGGATACAGATCCACAACTGGTAGCAATGAATGTTTTCTGAATGGTTTCCCCGTTGATGACTCTTTTACTCCGCCATCAATCAGGAAGTCTATATTTCCCTAAATCCTACTCGCTACAGCTGGGAAGAAATATGTTAACGGTAGGAATCATGGCTGTGTGAATTTTGTCATAGATCTTGTGTATTCGTTTAGGGTTCTATCAAGCTTTGATGACAAAGTGGTTCAATCAGATTTTGGTTATGCTGATGACGAGAAACTTCATTGTCCAACTGTTCTAATGGGTAAAGAAGACGAAATGGGTTGCTCAGCCAATATCAAGTCGTCATTGTGTCCTTGTTCGAATGATATCCTTCCACAAGATTTACCGCTACACCCTAGACATGACGTACACAAAGATAACAATCTACTTCACATTGTTGAACAGCTAAGCCTTTTTGTCGCATGTATAAACAAGAATTTAACAAGTCCCGAGCACGAGCTAAAATTGCGTTGACGGTCTAGAAGAGTGAGAAAGGCCATTGACAAGTACAACCAGGAGACTTGTTCAAATTGCCCTGAAAAGGGACACAACAAATCAAGGTGCCAGAAACCGGCATTTGATGCATCTCAACCAACCAAGCCTCCATGCACTTGCAGTATATGTCACAAACCTGGACACAATAGACAAACTTGTCCCTCTGGCTAAAACCCCTAATCCATCAGGTGATATCTTGACCGACATTTGAATTCAGCACCAACAAGACTGCCCAATTTGAGAACCTTTTATCGGCATTCTTAGCTTGTTTCATGGACAATGTTTCATTCTACTTGGCTTTGAAGGAAAATACGTGTAATATGTGATCTATTTATTATTGTTTTTTTTTGTTCAGTAGTTTGAGTAGTCCCTGCTGTAGGGAAAAACGGTTTATATGCGCAGCGGAATTACGAAAATAGGTTTGGTATATAACAAAAATTTTCCCATATAAAAGATGAACCTTAACCCTTAATTAAGTTAATGTATAAACAAAAGTAAAATACATTTTGTCGCATGATCCGATTGACTTTGCGTCGATGGTAATCCGCAAGATCTTCAAATCCAATCACGAACGTAGATCACCTAGGAGCGTGGTCTCCCTTTCTTTGAATTGAGTACGTGAAGATGGATAGTAAAAACCTTTTTCTTTTTCGTTAGTCACAAAAACTCACAAGAGATCACAAAGAATGTTCCGGTCACTTTTGAATTATCAATATTTTGATCGAAACTCGTGTGACCCTAAATCGAAATTGTGTACAAAGGCTTTTGATGTAAAAGCTTCTAATGTACTATCGAAATAAAATGACTCTATTCACTATCTCTCTTTAGCCGAATTTTCTCACACTAATCTAAGAGTTGGATTCTATTTTTCAAGCTATAGAAAAATAAATCTCTATCAAGCAAAATTATATTTAAATCTCTATAAATAAATAATATATATATTTATACTGCACCAAAATTTCTTTTGCAAGAATAATGTATATATCACGTTGACTTCTTCTTGCGGTCTTGCCATATAAAATATATATATTTTTTCGGCCAAGTGCCATATAAAAATATATCTATTTATATTAATTCTTCTAATTAGACTTTTTAATTCCAAACCCTAATCCAACTCTTTAGTGAAGTTGTGACTTAATCAAAGACTTCCTAATTTGACTAGATAAATAATTTCTTTTATTTATCTACTTACCAAATAAAGTCTTTGATATCTTTTATAATACTAACAATAGTATATTACTAAGAAACATATTTTCTAGTCAGAAATTTTTTTTTAATTTTTTTAATTAAATAAATAAATAATTAATTAATTAATTCCCATTTAATTAAATAATAAAATAAAATAATATTTTAGACTAATATATTAGCCTTGCCGCCCATATACCATACATGGGCCGTATATTATTTTTTTCATTTTATTTAATCTATTAGACTTTAAATAAAAAGTCCACATATGAATTAGACCCATTCTTACTAAAAAAAACAAGTCCACATGTCTTTCATTAATATACTAATATAATTTAATAGCCCATGAAATAAATAATATGCAAAATTATATTCTTAATATATTAAGTACAATTCTAGATGGACCCATAAAATGGTCCGGTAGAATATATCAAGTGATCGATGCAAGTCCGTGTGGATTGGGGATCATGGCGGGCTATCTAAATTTAAGCTTCAATAGACATAATACAATCACAATCAACAAATGATTCACTTCGGTCCGATCTAATAATTTTAACTCATTCTACTAAAGAGCTAAAACTGTACTCTTAAACAAAGATAGAACAAGTAAATGTTTCTCATTCAAACCCTAGACAATCTTGTAGGAGTAGTGTATCCTCGTGAATAATATCAGTAATCGCCAAGAGCTCATAAACCGCCTATAGCTCTCCTAGTTATCATATTTACTCATATGACCACATTTTGAACTTGGATATTTTGACTTGTCCATAAGCCATGTTTCAATAGTCACTATCGAAAACTTAACATTAAGATTTAATATCCAATACCTCAAAACATCCATATGATAATATTATACTCTCATTTTAATAAATGGAGCCACGATGTTCATATCTATAAATGAAGTCCTCTATCGATTAACAAATGAATACCACCAAACTATCGAGGATAGACTATGCTATATAATTGTACTCATTGATAGCTCAAATGATAACACTTGCAACCATAAGTCCATCATTTATCTCAGGATTAAGATCGACTCTCCGATTGTCTTCATAATGAAAAATTTTATCTACTGACGGTTCTAGATAAAGTATTTCATTGTGATCCAGTTCAGTGCACCCAGTGCACTAGATTCTTTTACTCAAAGACACTTTGATGATTTTAGACTCATTATACCTCATTTGATCCCACTCAAATGCTAGCAAAAGAATCTACAACTTTAACAAGATAAAGGTGTCCAACCTTTATCTTAAGTTGTAAACAATATTCAAGACTAACTAAAGAATTGTGTCTACCTCATATATATCCAGATGTACGAACAATTCTTTATATCTCATAGTCTTTTGACCTTATGATTATTTACTTTTGACAATTATAATATTTAAACTATAAATGCTATAAGATTTGTTAAACCAGAAATCACTTTATTAATATGAAAAGATTGTCAAATACATTATTACACTCTTGCTATTGAGTATAATCCTAACACCTGCTTTTAATATCACCTTATGATATCGGTTTTGAATTGTTTGACGTTAGGTGTAATTGCCCGTTTATTTACAAACCTCAATTAGGTAAGTTGCTCCCATCAACTCTCCAGTCTGCTCGCTTCCTAAAGAATTTGGAGGTTACTTAACCCCCTTATAAACATCTACGAAAAAGCCATAGATCTACTTACAAAGATTTTGCAATCCAAGATGGCTAATCTATGCTTATATTTACAAGGGATGTTGACGGGTCTCTTCTTGCATAGCAATGACAGATCGGCATTTATGTGTGACCATTACCCAGCAAAGGTCTACTGTCATCCTCTAACCATGTGAAAAAATTCTTTTCCTGCATGGTTTCAAGTGAGGTAGGAGAGGTTGTAAATGAAACATCCACTTTCATGAGAGAGAAAGAAACCAATAAATCTTGACCATGTATTTTCAGTTATGATTAGTTCTCAACAATCTAGTGCAAATCTAAGGGGAACAAAAAAGCAGAGGAGATAATCCTGATCAGTTAACAAGTATGAAATGACAATTACATGTACAAAATCTTGTCAGGTTAGTGTGGATGATGCAAAAATCGTGTAATATGTTAGTGCAAAATCGCTTAAGTTTACTATAGAGGCTGCATGTTTGTCTTGTGTTTGCGTAAGTTATAAGATTGTGTAATCTATTGTTGGAGATTTTTATCGTGTAAGCTGTTTGTTCTGCTATCGTGTTTCGTATAAGCTGTTTGTCTTTTCCTCGCGTAAAATATATTGGGCATGTTTTCGTTCCACCAGAGTATTTCCTTTCACACATACACTTGTAATTTCTTCCGTGGTTATTGAATTGTTGATTAATTCCAATCTAAAACCTTATTTCATGGTATATATAATAGTATATATATTATTGATTACTTTATTGGGCTTCGTTTGGTAAAAGACGTTTTCTTTTAGTAAGATGGGCTTTATCCAGCTTTTTTTTGAAAACAATCTGCCCCATTTTGATCATCACAAATCCCATAGCTATAAACCTGAGATTCTTGTTGCAGAGATAGAATAAACTCATTTCCTCTAATTGTTTGCAAGGCTTGTATACTGTCCAAATATAAACCTACCACCCTATCTTCAAGAATTTTATCCCCAAACCACATCGAATCCTGATCAAATGATATGTTAAAGGGCATTTCATACCCTAGCATCTGAATCTAGTACCCCATAGGTAACTTATAACCCATGCTAATTACAATCTTATTAATGTCAAGTAAGGACAACTCATCTAAACTCACATAGTCAAAAAAACTTGTTGACCCCCCACTGTAGTTTTCCATTCGTCCATCAAATTGTCCACCATGGTGCACCCTAAAAGTGAATAATTTGTCTGGGTCATCAGGATCTTCAAAGGAAATCAAAAATTGGAATCAAAGCAATTCACAAATATAACACATCATTTTAAGTTATAGCATGTCACTGTTTCCTTTTTAATTAGTGTAATAACAAAAGGTTGTGGGGTCTCATTTCTTGTGGTCCCCTCCTCTTTTCTAGTTTTGTAGTTATCTCTGTCATGTACGGACACAATGTTTACATAGTATACAGGTTTCAATTGAATCAAGGGTGTGATTTGGTGATTTTTTAAAGAATCCATGTGGTCCCCAAATTTTTTATAGTTCTGTAATTACGTCTACTACCCATTGAAATAAATAACCCAAGAACACAACACACATAAACAACACAAAAACCCATAAAAGTGAACGAAATATCTTACCATAATGTTCATCTGCAGTTGACCATGCTCCAGCCATTTCTCCACCCCGATCGTCAACGGAACAGCACCAAAATAAGATCGAACAACCCAATTGGAGCCGAATTTCTAAACAGAGTGATTTTATAACCAAAAGCCACCTAATGTCTTTGCTTGATCTTAATTAAATCAACAAACCCAAAACAGTTATAAAATTGGCAAATGAGACCTAGTCGATATAGATTTAGGAAATTCTTGGGGATTTGGGGAAATGATAAGAATTCGCAACATACCCCCAAACAGATAGACTAGAAATGACATTATTGGCCTTGTCATTTGACACGTGAGACGCATGTACGTGTTTGGGTAAGAAGATGGAATACGGTTTCTGTCCCATTGCGAAATTTCCATGAGTTAAAGGGGTTTAACGCCTATAAAAAACTTCAAGGGTATAATGAAAACTCGGATATGGTTCAGGCGATCTGGTGTTAATAAGCCGAAGGAAAATGTCAAAGTTATAAAAACGAGCCCAAAAATAATAAATAAAATTGAGCATTTGCACATTTGGCCACTTGCCAATGTGGCTAGATGCTCCCTAAGAGCCTCCACCACCACGGTTCAAGGCCATGTGTGTGCATGTATATTTGTATATATATTCTTAGTCCCACCTTGGCCATATAATCCCAAGTGTGAGGAGTCCTCTCCCAATTCTGGGAGCATCCTTCTCTTCATTTGTGAGAGTAGCTGTATACCATTTGTATCATCTCCCCGATAGTGGGAGTAGTATTCCGGGCTGTGTTTGTAGAGTCTAATTTCGTTGGTCCCAGTAGTGCTTATACATCAATTTTTTTTTTTTTGAGCATTTGCACATAGTAGGTGTATCGCCATTCACATGACCAAATTATTGATGTGTGAGTTATGAGATATCTAGTTTGGAACTTTGGAATTACTTCAACTTTGAATCCATATCATCGATTGTTGAAGAACAGTGGAGGTGAACCTCACGTAAGAATAAAAACATGCTCTCTGTGACAAATGATGTACTTTTTTCTATTTGAAACACAACGACAACAAAAGCAATACCCAGGAGATGAAAGTGCAAGGACTAAGGATTAAGGAAGGTCTCCACATATCTAGGATTAAACCACAAAAAATTCACAACTATTAATATAAAGGTGGAAACTTGGAAACCACAACATTAGAGTTATCGAATCCATAGGTACCAAGGTTTTGCTCACAAACCATGCAAATAACTAGCAAAAAAACAACAAAAAGATATGGAAAATAACGTACATTATTACACAATATCAACCATAATCTAAAATATATAACTGGATTTACAAAAAATTCGTTGAAGTTGATGTCGGACATTTCAATGAAAAAGGTCGAGGTCACCGGTTCAAACGGTCGCAGAGAGAAACAACCTTCCATGGTTTAGCTATTCTCTTCAAAGGCTCCACATCTGTCTCTAGTTGATCAACGTGGGCCTCTAAAGAAATCCTTCCTGCTAGGTTCCGAGAACCATTTTTCTTCATTACTTCCTTTAATTCTATAAACTTGTCCAGCAGCAAATTCATAGCCTCGGAGCTTATACTTACCTGGGAAACCACTCGATCCCACCCGCCTATTTCATTCTCATCGTCCGACTCCATATCTTTGTTAATGCAAGCAAAGTACCAAAATATAGATGTGTGTGACCCACACTCTTGTTTCAAAGGAAAGCCATTACTAAGCTCATTGCGATTGAATATAAATTGAGTTAGATGATAGACAATTGTAATAGAAAAAGTGAAAAACAGACTCAAATCAGCTCTTAAATAAGAGTCCATTTGTTCTCACCCACCTCCCAAAAACATGAGATGATAAAGGGTATGGACAAATTTACTCCTTCCTGGACAAATGTCCCAATTTGGATAGTTAGACATAAATTGGGACACCATTTTCTACAGTTGATTTTCAGTCCGTTTTTTCCAAGCATGTACCCGATATATTCCATCCTAAATTCCTAATGAATGGGTCCATACCATGTGGCATGGATAACTCATTTCATTAATTTTCTGTCACAAAGATGTTCTATAATTGTTCCGAATTAAAAATTTATGTTTGATAAAATCTGTTCATCATAAAACATGCATAATATGCCTAGTTTACCGTGTTTTAATTATGAAATCAACACATTTTGTATAGTATTTATAAATAAATAAGCAAAAACTATATAAATAAATAAATAACCTAATAAAAGTATGCCATGGTATTACAGTAAATGAATAAGTAGGATTTGGATAAAATATTTGTATGTATATAATAAAATGAGTTAATATATTTAGTAAGGCCCCGTTTATTTTTTCGTCTAGACAATGAACATTGTTAATGTGACAGAAGACAAAATGGTGAATGAAAACTGAAAACCGAAAAACATGTATGGTTTTTTCATTGAAAACCGAATGTATACAATCAGTTGTTTGTTTTTATAAAGTTATGTTATCTGAAATAAATTCTTTTACATATATGCGTTTCTAACTATTATATATTATATATTTAAATTTTAATATATTAAGGACAAATATAACAAGTAAGTTCCTAAATGTAAAACAAAATTATTTACTGAGTAATAATTATTCAATTTGATATAAATGATTACAAAAATTCTATATGAAATATAATTTTTTTAATTACGTTGATGTCCATTCCGTGCAAGGAAAAAAAAATATGAATACGGTTAGTGTTTTGACAGAAAACAAAATCTGAATTTTGTTGGATTAATGAGGAAAATACAAATTCCTTATTGTAATATGCTAGGTAAACTAGTCTCCCTTTGTTTGAGTTTTGAAGCAACTAGTGTTTTTGATGCTGTAGTTGTTTACGGTGAGAACTAAAAATATAGTTTTAATACGATTAGGGTTTGAATAGAAGACAAAATTGGAAATAAGTTATACTAGTGATGAGTGATGACAATTTTTGAAGTAAGAAATTGTATTCAATTCTAGTGGTATTTTATTAACTGAAAATTGAATATTTATATATGTTTGAGTGAATATCTACATATGTTTGAGTGAATAATTTGGCATGAAATCTTATATTTTGTTACTTTAAAAAATAATGTATTTTGTTTTCATATTTTGGGGTTATTTTTAAATATATATCGATACTGAGATTTTAGGATTAATCCAATTATTATTTAATCAAATTTTAAATTTGCAAAGTAACGATATTGTTAAATTATTTTCATTATATTTCTCAGAACATTGTATTAGTATGTTTAGAATGAATAATAGAAAAAATTCATTAAATTCTCATTTGTGTTTCAAGTTTCGCTTATTATTAAATTTGCTTTTTTTTAAAAAAAATTAAAAATCAAAAAAGTATTTATTTATAATGTACATTTTAGGTGGACGTCTCATTATATCCTCCTAACTATGTGATGTTGATCTTAAATAATAAAAAACATGTATAGCCTACCATAGTCTTCAATTCTGGTTACGTCCATGATTGTGATTTTATTTCATTTGATTTGATTTATATTTCAAATATAAAGAAAGAACTAATATATTTACATTCAAATATATATTGTACATGTGTACATACATATCTTAAAATTTAAGAATAACAATTCGATTTAAAAGAATCAGAAAAATATAAAAATGAAATAAGGGTAAAACATAAAAATCTAAAAACTAAGGAGGCAAAGTTATAAATTATAAAACTTCAGGGGAGTGCAATGGCCTACCCTAGTCCTTGATAGGCCTATAGGGTAGTATTAAGTCGGTATATTGTTTTTTTTTATTATTTTATGTTTCAGTCTCCATAATCATAACGGTATCGTGTAAGGTTTGTTTAATGCAAACAGTGGGTTTACAATTGTTACACGATAATGTATGTTCACAAACACTATCGTGTAACCCAATTGACATGCACATGGTCATTTTTGCACTGTTAGAAATTTTTCTTACACTTGCCAAATCACTCTAAAACAAATTGGGTATATGAAATGAGTGATGTCCGCTTGACTCGTACGATGATGGAAGATAGTTAAAAATTTAAAATACACCAGTGTTTAAGTAAATAGGTTTTTCCAACAGGCAAGAGTTGTTTAAAGCATGTAGGATTTAATAAAATATTTTATGTTGTCAGTCTAGTGTAGGTGCATTGTATGATTTTATTAATTTATTTGTTTTTTTTTTATAACATGGTGCATTGTATGATTTGGCAAAGTTGTACACGAGTTTAAAGCTATATCATCAATTTAGTTATTTCGTTCAATTACAAAATATCTTATCGACTTTGGTTGGGATGCCATGTCGAGATGATCAAATACAAGTTGAACTACTCACCGTTACTTAATTGTCAAATCAATCAGTATTATTAGGTTGGGCCAGACCCTTGACCAATTTTATATATTTCATCATTACCTATTCCGTATTCGATGAGAATGGGATCATGGAAATTGAACCTGGAAAATAGGGTGGGTAGAGTAGACGCAATGATGGTAACCATTAAAGTTGATTTTAAGGGTGGGTAGGTCGGCATGGGTTAGGCTCAATGACCAATATTTAATTGATGCGACACTTAAAATGGATGCAAGTCAGATGTCAAGATCGGATGGGTTATCCCACAGATTTATTAAATCGTCCTTTGTAATCTATGAAGGTTGACTTTACACATCTTGTTCGATGGCAAACGTTAATGTTGATACGAAAGTTAGTAAGTCTAGTGTAAAGGGTTGTACAACAGACATTATAAACCATCATCTCAAACCCTAAAAAACGGTGCAACTTCCACAGGATATTTTATTTTTTACATCTTAAACCAGTTGGACCATCTAAGATGTTATTAAATATGGGTCAAACTATATATAAGTAGAACTTTAGGGATTGAATATTAAACAAAAATGAATGCCATTCTTGCGGCAACTGAAGACTGTTGCGCTAGGGTTCCCTTTAGAATTAATGAAGGTTTAAATAAGCGTATACTATTTACGCCTTTTGGGAGACCATTTCCTGTTTTATGTTATGTTTGTTAATTGATGTATTTTGGCTACCAGTTTGAAATGCCAACCCTTTATCAAACTTTCCGACTAACTGCAACTCTTAAAACATAGAGTGAGATTCTTTTGGATTTTTACGAAATTGAAACGGCTATACTAGTTTGATAACTCTAGTGAAATTTGAATACGCACCAATTACTTTTACCAATTTGCACTACAAGGTTAGTTTCATATTTTTAAATGTAGTGAAAGCCTTGACAAGGGACATTACTTGTCTAGATTTTACAACACATAATCGGCAAATGATTACACAGAAAAATGAGGTATGACTGGAACTTTTGACCATGAGTTACCTGATCCAAATACAATACAACAGCTGGTTTTGAAAACTAAAAACAAATGGCAACAACAAAACTAACATAAAACGCGATTTGCAAGTCCTCAAATGGTTTCTAAGAACAAAACAACCATCACTTGGAAATACATGATTGGTGGCGCCATGGAGGTGACTGGCTGAAGGTATTATGTATGCCTTGAAGACGAATGATGATTCTTAAATAACATACAACCCTCTTGATGCCGAAGATGGTCGACGAGAGATGTCGACTTGGTAGTGTGTGCGGTATTCTTTAACATGTAAACATCTCTCTCCAGTTTCGTGACGCGAGATTCAACAACTGTTGTTCGAGAATTGGACCGTGCTTTGTTTCTTTCCACTACTTTCTTTTATTCATAACACCCAGGAGCTCTTTCAGAGAGTCGGAGCATCTGCTTACGCAGAAAACCAGTTGATCCAATATGGTTGATCGTTGTCATCATCTGAGTCCATCTCTACACACTCAATGTAAGGTTGTGAATGAAACCTGATTCTGAACAAAAGTTTTTATAGGGGGGCACACAGCGCACTCATCGCCGGATACATACATGACATTTTCGCCCTTTAATTTATAATTTATTGGAAATTAGTGTAATCATTGAATAGAAATCAGCAATTTATTATGTATATTACAAAACCATCAATGATGTTAACAAAATATCAACCTCAACCCGTGTCCACATTTCCATGATTTTAGATGGTATTACATATATACATGTCCATACTTTTACATGTCCATAATTCAGTTATTATGTAATTATTGTTTTACCCTTAAGGCCTTAACTATATACATAATCTAATGATAAATTTACAGTAATAACATTATTTTGAAATGGAATCCAGTAAATGTCCCGTTGTATTAGTTACATTGAAATGAATGAAACTAATATAATAGTAATGTGACATTTTAGAATGTGGTATAATTATCAATATTTTTTCGCTGAAATTAATCGATATTACATATTTGTTAAGTTTTATGTTTTCAAAAATCAAATGCTATATATACATTTTTGTTTATCGAATAAACTATTACATATATCTGGGTCTTTTTGGTTACGGGGGAAGACACGAACCCGATACCTTGTGTTGCAAGTGTAAGCGGTTTTACAGTTGGACAAAACTGAAGTTATGATTTAATAAGTATTCGTATTTGGAATATATTTACATAATAGAAATTGTAATACATTTTTTTTGAAATAAAAATAAATTATGAAGCGTAATTAATCAAATTCCACATTTGATAGGGACATCTCGGTATGTTTTCAATAGTAGGTGATGTTAATGTTTAGTAAAAATTACACGGGTGCTTCGACCCCACCCTTTGATATCCAATCCCGGTTGTTTCCTGGGTCCAAAGTACATACAAACAACATTCAAATTTGTTCAGTTCACTTCCTGTCTACATTTAAGTACAAACAGTGGTCATCCATTTTAACGGCAAGCCTTTTCAAATAATTATATATGTTTTAATGATATAATTTATATATCAAACAGGTAAAAAGTGTCATAGGGCGTCACAGCACTGATAGATGGACGAGCATTCGGCTTGGTATAATGAATCCAGAGTCAGCGTATCGAATACTACAAATGGGTTGATATGATTATAAAAAATATTTGGTTTATACAGGTCCATAGATAGACACAATCAATAAATAGGTAATGATGATTTCGCCTAACTCCATATTTTAGGTTTAGTGTTATGTTCTAGAACCGGGTGGGTAATCAGGCTTAGAGCAACTCGAAAATTTCATATCCAAATGATGAGACTATGTTGTGAATTTAAAATAACATGTTTAGGAAATATGCACCGACACCGAATGTGTTTATATTCCGACGAGATCACTTTTGTCTTGTGGTTAACTTCCCATACATTCACCGAAAAGGTTATGGTTAACGACATCCTCTCCCCCAAAAGAAATAGGAAGTTTTGTTATACTCTAAACCTAACAAACAATATACCAGTAACTTTCAAGCAAATGTTATCTCGCACTTTAATTTTGGTCCACACATTAATGAGAACACATCGCTTTGTATGCATTTTGATAAGAGAAATTTTTTTTTTATTTGACAAGTTCATCTAATAATATCTCTATATAAGGGGTTGGTAAGTTTTCAAGCACTATAACAAGTATTTTGAATTATATATATTTCTCCCATTTTTTCGATATATTTATATTGAACTTTTTTGGGATACATAGTTCTACTGCCTACCTGAACAATTATAAAATTTGATTTATTGGTATATTTCAATTTACTTATCATCCACACAAAAATGAATATCAAAATTCATATAAATCGATGAGATTTCATCAAGATGTGGACTGAACTTGAAGTGAGGGATCCGTTAGTTGAAAGTTACTCCAATACAACAATAAACATTGGATTTAGTTAACATAGATCATTCCTTAGAAACAACCTGTACAATTCATTATTGAAAATATTCTTCACATATAAATTTTAAATTATAGCTATTAGCCTCTTGCCAATGTAGTGTGACTCTCCAAGAGGAGACTCCACCACCATGGTTCAATGCCCATGGCATGCATGTATATATATACATATATTGTGTCCCACCTTAAGTGTGGGGGTGCCCTCTCCCCATTTGTGGGAGTAGTAATCTGGGGTGTACTAGTAGAGCCTAACTCTCACAAGGTCCCGATAGTTGTTGTACAACAAAAAAAACAAAAAAAAATTTATATTATAATTTCAATTTAATATAACAACTTTACGGTAATAACACATATGATTATAATTAAATTTGATTATCCATAAATTATTTAAATCATGTAAAACACATGGTTATAATATCATTTGAATATCCTTCAATTGTGAACTTTCAATTAACTATAGTCGATCAATGGTAGCCAATGTTCAAACCTTCATGTAACAATAATTCTTTTACTATGTAATTACAATTTGGTTAGTACATGTTTATACAAGCACCATTGGATATGATAATATTTCGAACCAGATTTCTATAGGTAAATAATTGCTGTGCGGAAACTTGATGGCACTGGATTTGCGAAACCGAAATCCCATCATACTCTAAATACTACATTATATTCTGAATAATATATTAGAAATATTTATTTTATTTCTATAAATATTCGTTAATTTAATTTTTCGTTTCAATTCAAATAAATGTTTATTGATTATTAAACAAATTTATTGTTTTATTTATGCTAAGGATATTTCAAATCAATTAATAACAAATTTATGTAAGAGGAAATAGGGGGAAATTGCACCAAATTTCATTGGTTTTGTTGTAATATCACCAAGTTATTAAGTGTTGTGGAAATACCTCCAAAGTATGTGATCTGCCAAAATTGCCCCTCACTTATTCTTTCTTCCTCTCCCTCTCTCTCTGTCTTTCTTCCTATCTCGCTTTCTTCCTCTGTCCTATTTATTGTTTGGTTCAAAAACCTTTATTGATACATCAATGGAGATCAAAACGACCTCCATCGAAACGATCGACTCCATTAGAGGTGTTCGAAACAACCTCTGTTATTAATTTTTTTTTTTTTATGGAAATAAGTCTCTGGTATTTGACAATAAGTATGGGGCCTTTGGAAATAAGTCTCGGGTAGATCACCCGAGACTTATTTCAAGTTATTTCCAGGTACTCGAGACTTCTTTCAGGTACCCGAGACTTATTGCCAAATTCCCTAGACTTATTGAGTTAGTCTTAGAATTTTTTTTATGGTAGAGGTCGTTTGGAAGACCTCTAACGACCTCGACTGTTTCGACGGAGGTTGTTTTGATCTCCATTGATGTATCAATGGAGTTTTTTGAAAAAAAAAAAAAAGATGAGAGAAGAAGAAAGACAGAAAGAGGGAGAGGAATAAAGAATAAGTTATGGGTAATTTTGGCAGATCGCATACTTTGGTACAATATCTATAACACTTATTAAGTTGGTGACTTTTCCATAAATTTCTTTGGAAGGAGTGCCATAACATTTTTTAAATATATTTTTATAATATCCTAAAATACAATAAAGTCATAAATGATTAATTTAATATGATATAACACATTGCATCACCTAAAATGATAATACAGTCAAATACAATATAATACAATCCTATAGAGTCAAATACAATCCAATATGGTTACATGCTGAAGTATTTTGTGAGTGTTTTTTATTTATTTATTTATTATTTATTTTTTATTAACTTGTTGTGAATATGCAAATAACAAATATATGAAAAATTATATTAAAATGTAAATGATAATTTATATATGTAATAAAAATATGAATTTTCTATTAGTTTTTAATTTTTTTAATATAATACAACACATATTTTAGAATTTTTTTTTTTTATTCTACAACTCTATTCATTTTATTATTTAATAAAATATCGAGTAATAAAATTCACATCAAAACCTTGTATAATTTAATACATTGTAATATGAAATAGTGGAATTCATATCACCAAACACATACGTTGTATAAAAATAATTTAGCCTTATGCAAATACAATACAACCCAAACGAATCCAATACAATCCAACACAATAGACCACAATCTACAAAACGGAGGTCGTTTTGCTCACAATTGTAAGTAACAAATCTTGTCCTCATTCAACATTTGATTATATAACGCTGTAATTTCATATGTTGCATCAATATACATAAATTTTTTTGTAAGGTGGAGGCAAGTTGCTTGAATATGTATGCACGATGTCACTGTGCATTGAGTGGTCACATCAGGGTAATGCAAGCACTGTTTTTAATGTGGCTGGATAGTGGTGCAATCCACCCGTCCAATGCATTCATGCAATGTGGTAAGGAAACCAATGAAATGAGGTCTCCATGCAACATGACATGCATGCATTGGTTAGGGTGCATTGCACTGGGTGCATGCAATATTTTTCTTATCGGTTAGGTGGTTGTTTAGTGTTTTCTGATGGTAATATTTATATACAATCAACTAGTAGAGTTTATAGTTTATAGTGGTAAATAGAACCTAATGTAGTTTGTACAGTCAACTGTATGCCCATACGATGTGCATCTTCTTCCAGGGGCCAGTCGTCTCCTTTATGGTTTTCCTATAGGACAAGGGATTCATGCCACCAAAGTGATTGCATAAGCTATATTCCTCTTGGGGAATGTTGAAATGGTAACCGTATGTCGATGAGACGGTACAACGTAATTTTGTTATTACATTTTTTTTTTGTTTTACCAGTCAATTCAATTGTAATATAATGGTTTCAATTTGTTACAGATATAGAGGCAAAAGTATATATTTGAGATGGCATTTGAAACTACGCTCCCATCGAAAGGTGATTGATTTGAATGATATTTCCCTAAATAATTTATGGGCAGTGTGGTGCCATATAACTATAAATTGTTGAAATAAACAGTTATTTGTAATCTTGCAGGTAACAACATTATGTTTTGTGGATGAGACGTTGATATTTCTGAGCAGCTTGAGACGGCTAGACAATAAGTAGAAGAGTCGAATCTAGAACGGCATGCTCTGATTGATATTCTCCAAGAAGAAATGGCACGAAGAGAATAGACGGAGGAGAAAATGAGGGATAAACTGAGGGAAGCCTCTAACACCATCAGCGAGCAAGTCGAAAAGGTTAAGTAGCTAGAATGCATGTGCAAGTAGAATAGCTACGATATCTTGAAGATGGGGAGATAATTGTCATTCAGTTGATGATGGTGCTCATCACATAACAATTTTCTAAAATTACTCGCATTCATTTCGTAGTTTAATGATTATTTTAATGATGCATGCTAAATTTATTTATTTATTTTGCTGTTACGTAAAAAAAAAAAAAATTGATAATCCTTAAGGAAGCCCCTAGTCCTAATTTGTAATGGTATCTTTTGAACCATTTAACCCAAAATATTTGTACTAATGTTTATATTTGCCAGTATACAGGTGTGGTGTTACTACCTTTTGGATATCGTCCATTGTTGGATAGTGTAATCTTCTAGATTATTCCTCATCGTGTCATCATCAAAAGTATTCCTTATCGTGTGGGAGTAATTGAAAATTTAGTGTCTATTTTCTATATGCAATTTCCATTATTGTAAGTGCACTTGTGGTCGTTCTAATATTACATAAACATCTTGTTTAATTTATTAATATATGGAAAAAATTAAATTATCTTAGAGTCATGCTAAACAACGACAATTTAGGCCTACTTCCTAGCCAAATGATGTGGCACGGAACGAAGGTCATTTGATGCACACTTCCATACTTTTCCATTCCACTGTACTAACTAGATGCACTTAATCAAGGAAAAAGATTTTCTAAAAATGTAGAATAATTACCTTTTATCATGTAATGATGTTTCCCCTTACAAATACCTGTCAAATAATCAATTCAGACAAAACCAATCCAAGAGAGAAAATCAGTTCGGTTCCCTATGTAAACTTCTTAAATAATATATATGGTGCTCGTCCACGTAAGCGAGGAGAACTCATCTTGTAGAAAGTCTTTGACGCTTGTACTTGATTGGTTTGTCGATCCAGTCCATCACATTTTCTTAACAACTGTGCATTGAGTGGGTCACATCAAGAAACTTTAATTTTCGATTTTCTCGTAATGTTCGCACTGTTTTATAGTGGCTGCATTGAGTTTAAACATCTTTGGGATTATCTCCGTACCCTTTGGATAATATTTAGTAATGAATTGAATTTTATTATAATCGGGGGAATTATAGCCTACATGCTTCTTGAAGGAGTATGCTCTGAATTTAAATTCTGTGTGTTTATTGAAAATGGTTCATTGTTTAATATTCAATAATTTTACACTAGAATACAATGGGTATTTTTTCTCTGTTATTTTGTTTTATGAAGGGGCGCGACCATCTAGTAAACAACACCTTTGAAACTTCGAAGGGTGATGTTGTTAATGATGTTTTATCTCACCTACCACACGTATCCCTTCACCATTTGATATTTCAATTACCACGTGTTTTGTGATGAAAAAGGTTGGATTTTAAGTTGAATGTGTAGCATTACTGATTACATAAACGTCTTGTTAAATGTAATATTATCTTTTTACGATCATGGTTCACAACGACAATTTAGACCTACTTCTTACCAAAATGATAGAGTCCATTTTTCCTCAAATGTGAGGTAACATTGTCTAAAAAGATAAAGGGTTTTGACAAATTTATCCCCTCCATAGATATGTGTCATGTTTTAGGGAGGGGGGGGGGGGGGGGGGGGGGGGGTAATGGGGGGGTGAGCAAAAGTGAACTCCAAATGATGTGGTACGGAATGAAGCTCATTTAATGAGTCCATTTTTACTCACCCCCGTTCAAGTGGGTAAGCATTCCCCTTCCCCAATACTTGACATGTGTCAAGGGAGGGGTTTGGACAAAAATACCCCTCCTTTGACACATGTCAAGTGTTGGTGAGGGGGTAATGCTCACCCCTTTTGAATGGGGTGATCAAAAGTAAACTCTCATTTTTTTTTTCATTCCACTGTACTAACTGGGTTCACTTTATCAACTAATAAGTTTTTTTAAAAAACTTAGGGTAATTACCTTCTATCATGTAATGATGTTGCCACTTGCAGAAACCTGTCAAATAATCAGTTCAGTTGAAATCAATCCAATACAGAAAAATAGTTTGGTTCCCTATTTACAAAGACCATAATATATCTCGTTTGTGCACGTAATCGAAAAGAATTGATCTTGATGTTTGTACTTGATGGATGTGCCGACCCAGTCCATCACAGAATCATTACAATTGTGCTTTGAGTGGTCACATCAAGGAATAGTTCGAACTGTTTTACAGTGGGTGCATTGAGTTTAAACATCTTTGGAATTATCTTCTATATTTAATGACAGTTGACTTATGGATAATATTTAGTAATTTATTGGTTTGATTTTTAATATAATATGGGGAATTATAGCCTACATGCTTATCGAAAATGGTATGACTTTAAATTCTACGTGTTTATCGAGTTTTTTTTATTTTTTTTATTTTTTTTATTTTTTTTTTATCGAGGATCCCGACTTTGTCGAGGAAATCTTCAACCTGTCCTCCCCAACTACGTTACTTCGTGTAAGAGGTTGAGATGCTAGTCTAGATAAGGCAAGAGGTTCAGATTCTAGTGTAGGAGGTTTGAATGCTGGTGTAACAAGTTGGGATGTCTTTTTCATCTTGTTGGGATGCTGGTGCTACAAGTTAGAATGCTAGTGCGGTAGACAACAATTTAGGGGTGTGCAAGATCCAATCTAATGACATATGGATTGCAGTATTTTACAATTGGGTATGATGAAATATCCACCAAGTTGGATAAATCCAAACTATCCAATTCATAGATGAGTTGGAAGAGATCAAATAACATATGTGTGAGATATTAATAACAATCTTGAAAACTATGCAAGCCCGTTTTCCTAGCAAAATCACTGTTCGATTCATGATAGAAATATATCTTATGTATTTAAACTAGCAAGGAATTCATTTTGGTTTTAAATTTCATATATGTAATGTATTATTATGTATGAATTATGATTTTTATAGAATCTTGGAATTATAGAACTATATATATTTTTTATTGAGAATTTTGTTTATAAAATATTTAATCTATCATTCTATTAAATACTCAGTTTAAAAAATTATATACAGCCCTATCTATGTTATAATTTATAATCAACTCATAACTATGCAATTATATTGTTGAAATAAGATTCATTTGATGTATAATTCTAACTTTATATGTAAATATCAATCATTTTATAAATTTATGATAGAATATCCACTGATATCGATAATATCCCTGAAAAATCTATAAATTTAGAAGTCAGATGTCGATACCGATACCGATACCGATGTTTTATTCCTTGTCAACACCTTCGAACGGTAATGCCTTCATTGCAATTATAAATATCAAAACCAAGGTCATAATAACAACCATACTATGGCGACCGTACGTCAAGTGGACAGCAAAGGGGATAATGATAAATTTTACTGACTTCTCGATGCCATGTCGACACACACCCGGAAAATGGAAAAACTCCGAGATGCCATGGGAAAATGTACACAAACAGGTCCGGCGGTGAGGCACCGAGTTTACGGCGATTGTCCCATGGACATAGAATCGTTACAGATACAATTCTTCGAACTCATTGAAGAGGCACGTCGGCTTTTAGCACAGCTCGATGAACACTTCGGTTATCCTATCATCCCTTCAATGATTTGTGCACATATTAGTTTTTTATCTTTCATTTGGCTGTTTGGTTTTAATGTCTTCAAGTTTTAACGAAAGGGATTGTATTTTCATCCACTAACTTAATGTGAACTCCGTTTCATGTGTTAACTATCTTAGGGGAGCCAATCAGTCGCCCGACACATGAGGATTGTACTTACCTTTTTTTCAAATATATTAATATATGATTAGTTAATGAAATGATAAGATTATTAACAAAATGGGTTGTTAAAAAGTCTTCTTACCCGTATCCATCTTTATCGATGCTACTGTCTTTTGCATAAAGATTGCTGAAGTTGATGATATCAATGATGCTCAAAGTATTAACTCCTCTGAAGGTGTTAATAGTGATGTAATCTTCATAGTCAAAGAGATCAAGACCTTACTTAAAGAGTTAGGTGATTTTAAATGCCATACTAATTTCCAGATTAGGGAACAAGTTGGCTCACAACCTAGCCTCTTTGGCCGTCCCCTTTTAGTAGGAGAGTTCCAGGCTGTACAACAGCCATTGTAGTGCTTCTTCTTTGTGTTAATGTATCAGTCTTTCTTCAAATATATATATATATATATTCATTTTAAGATAATTCCATAAATTAAAGGAAAAAAATTTCAAACAACTTTCAAACTTCTTAATCAATTCAAACCCGAGGGCAAATGAAATAATGGAATATCTAGAGTAGGAGAAGATATCAACTATTAAGATAGGTATGACTATGCGATGTGATAGGGGTATTCTTTTTCTTCAGACATATACCAAATGTATCACTACTCATCCCTACATCATTCACTATTAATCCATGCCTCCATGCTATATATACATTGGGAGAATAAAAATATATTTTAAAGTCCCATGTGGCACACATTCATTGGACGGTCCCATTGCTACGTCAATGAGACCATCCCATTCAAGTTTTTCTCCCATGGGAGTACTAAATTCACTCTCTCAACACATTCTCTGTTCTTGTGTTGACATGTGGACAACATTTATTGTTTTACATTACTAAACTGACAATATTTTAACATTCTTCAATGTTTATACTTGTAATCCCCGATCCAAATTCCATTACTTTCACTGCTCACTTACCTATCCCTATACTAGTATCAAGTACCAACGTTCATCTACGTCCTCATTTATCCAAAAAAAACTTTATTCATAACATAAGGGTACCCTTAATCAGTGATCTTAATTAATTAAATAAGAAGTATTTAGTTCCTAATAATTTTTTTTTATAAAATATTACCTTTTCACTTTTGTTTTCAACTAGTTAGTATTCGTACTTTGCACGTGGACGAACATATTTGATAAAACAAATATATGATCAATTAATTAATAAATGAGATACTGACGGAGTTATGGCCGATGGTGACGTTTTTAGCCATGGAAGTTCAAGACAAAATATTTGGATTTTGATAGAATTTGTTTATGACAGACAGATATTGACATATTGTAAGGTATATGAAATTGGAAAATGTAAATTGGTATGAAGAAATATTTCAGGTGTCAACCGTAATATATAGGGGTGGGGCAATATTGTATATAAGTGCATTGAACACAGAACGGTCACCATGTGGAATCAAAATTATCTAAAAGCAAACCTTTGATTTTTAATAAATGTAACCTTTTACTCAAAATTGGAATGTGTTGTCTTTATTTGGTTTGGAGGAATACGAAATGAATTTAAATAATTATTACTTTAAAGAATACCAACAACTCTTCACATTAACCTTTTCAATTCTCACACCAATCTATTTATCTCTTAATAACACCAAAAATTGTTAAGCATAATTAAAATGAATTTAAATCAAAGTATTTGATTATGCAAACCTTTTCGATTCACAAAACACACATTGACTTCACTTCTCAAAAGGGTAACATAAAAGAGGGTTGTTTAATTAATTAAAACACAATTGAGATGAATTTATCCAAGGGAACTAAATAACGATCAAACCTTCTCCTTATAATAATAATAATAATAATAATATATAATATTAATAAATGATCAATCAGAATTGAGTAGCCATACGTTCCTATTAAGAGAATGAGAATATCGATGCTTTGGGAGAAGAAGTGCTTACTAATGCTAATTGATTGTTTTTTATTTTTTTTTTCTTTTTAATATTTATTTATTTATTATAATTATAATATTTATAGATAGATATATAGATATTGGCCTTTCACCCTTTAAATAGGAGAATGATTTTGCTCACCCACACTAACCAGGGTGAACCATTATCCCCCACCCCAGGTGTTGCCATGTGTCCCTAACTCTGAGTTAACTTTGGAGTTTGGGTTAAGTTAGGAACACATGTCAATAATTGGGGTGGGAGGGTAATGGTTCACCCTAGTTAAAGAAGGTGAGCAAAGTCACACTCTTTAAATAGTCCGTTCCTCTCTTCCCAAGCACCCTTGAAATAGTCTCTTCCTAACTCGCGCCCACCTTATATCGCTCTCCCTGTGTTTATTATAAATCTGCCTTCAATCTCCTATTTCCATTCTTTACACCCATCAGTTTTATTTGCCTCTACTCAACATGCTTCCTTCCTCACGTAGTATACAGTGTTTACTTCCATGCAACATATCTTCCTAACTCACACCCTCCATATATGCCTCCACCTGTGTTTTATTTTTGGTTGTTGTTTAGATTGTTTGTTTTACCTTCGAATATTGAGTTAGGTTTCTTCGGTTAGCTAGGTTATGGAGCAGAAATTATAGTTGGAAGAGACTGCGGTTCCTATTTCTTCGAAAGGAAGAAACCTCTGGGGAGGCCAGGCTATGAAACAATGGGCAAAAAGTTCGTATTCAAGGTGAACTAGTTTCTTGTTCAATTGGCAAACAGAGACCTCCATCACTATGATGTTCGGTAGATGAGACATTGATATTTCTGATGAAAGCCCTAGGTGACGACGTGGTCAATTACGTATGAAGAAATGACAAAAGGTTTGAACATATGATTTGTAGAGGAAAGAAAAGATGGAGTTTTAAAAAATAAGCGTTTAGCGTCGGCGAATAGCAAACTTCATCACTATACGTACTACCTTGTTAGACATAGTAATTCATACTTTCGTTCAGGAAGCACAAAGGAATCCTGACTCCAATGATGAATTTAATACACAAGGTAGTATTATTATGATGTTAGTATGTGGATTGAAGAATTTCACCAGTCTCACCATTTTGTTTTTCTTATTTAATACACAATTTGTATCATTATTATGTTAGTATGTGGATTGAAGAATTTCACCAGTTTCACCATTGATATGTTACCACTGGCATATTTTGTAGTTAACATATATGTAAGGTATCAAATTATTATTAAAGTTACCGGAGTGGATTTATATGATTAAACCAAAAAAAAAACCCAAAACAAGATGGTCTCAATTTTGGTGTAATCTGTACATCGAATTTGGTTTTCATTGTTCAGTAATGATGAATATTACACATGTATCGACAATGGGCAATTTTTATTAATATAGTTATGGCCTTTAGACATTACTTTCGTGTATTGTTTACTGTACTCTACACATATCTTGTATTGTACGCTATTACAAATATCCCTTTATTTTATTGCGCTATTCAAGCAGTACAATTGTCGCTGATGTCATCATTACCTCTATCCTATTTTGATAGGGCCAAATATGCAAAATCTTTGGAGTGTACTCTGAAATCAAGCAATCCCTTATCCTCTTTCATTGAGGGATATTATTATTTTTCCCCCTGTAGTTTGCCATATTCTGACTTTGGCCCCGCTAGTTTTAGAAATGGCCGGTCTTCCCCTTTAAAACAAAAACATTAAAATTTTTGCCGCTTCCATAAGTTTTTCCGTCAAAAATCACTTTGACCATTACAATTGAAAATAAAAAGACAACTTTACCCCTAATCATTTTCCCCTCGAAACCCAAAATATTGGTTATTTTGCCTCCTTAGGTTTTCTTACGAAATTTAACCAACTCAATATTTAACATATGCAGTGTAACATGAACCGTCTAATAAATCATTGCAAGATGTGCACAACAAATAATATGATATTGATGTACAAAAGAGTAAACCTTATTGATATTGGAGTCAACCCTCTCCGGGTGACATAGACATTACATATCAAATATTATGATTAGGTTCGAACCAGATGTGTTGAATCCGGTTTCATGTTCGACATTAGTCATTTTATTTCGTTCAATCTCAATGGCCGATCGAGTAATATCCTACTGCCTTGTTTTAATCTTTCTATGTTTGTGTCTTCTGGCTAGGGGTTAACGTGTTTATCTAATTTGTTGCTGACAAAATCCATTGATTTTGCCTGCTTCTTCATTGTAATAACATTTGATATGATGTGCCAGTGAGATTTTGACAACCCAAAAACCAATGGGCACACTATTCTGGGAAATGCCGATCCACAAAAAATACTCATTACATCTTCGTGTAGCATTGTAAAACAAAAATTGACGGTTGAATATGCGTTATGCAATATAAATTGCGCCAGCAAATCCTTATGCTCCCAACGCAATATTTTGTTATAATTATCTCCGGTACACTAGTACAGTTCATCCATCCCCAAACTATTTATATGGTTTACACATAACATTTATTGTCTGATAACGTGATGCGACTATAATTACGGCCATCAAGTTATGCACTATTGGACATGTTAATTTTAATATTATGATTAATATTAGGAATTATGAACTTAATTATGATGATATAGGTTAATTAAATATACAATATGAGGATTCCAAAACATTAATTTTCCATTAATCTAAACGTATGGATAATAGTTTTACCACATCTTTTGGCACCATATCTACGCAACGTAGCATTATTAGTTTTTTTTGGTATTGAATGTGTTTATGAATAAAGATACTTATATGTATATTCATTAGCTAAAGTCTACATTGCATATTTGCATCCTTCGGGAGTTCAAGTAATATTACAAACAGTATTTTCTATTTTTATAGTGGATTGACATTATAAATTCCAACACAACTTTAAAGTTCAAATACATTCAGAACGCTAACCATAAGGTTGTTTGACGCCATCGTATTTTGGCATGGATAGGAATTTCCAAGACGTACCAGCAGTTAGCCAAGATCGAATATACTCCTTTCTTGATGCGATTTTACAAGTAGTTAGTGAATTATCGGAATTGCGAACTCAATTTTCTAGGCATTTAAACACATGGATTTTTTATGGACAAAATTCATCCAGGTAATTGATGACACACAGAGACTGATTGCGGAGTTTGAGAGGGAGATGGGTCGTCCTGTATCACCGTCTCATCCTCCCTATTAGGTCATTAAAAATGCAAACGAACACATGTAGGCTGTTTGTCTTTACTCTATCAACTGTTACGTATGGAATTTTTGACTTGTAGGTTCAGCTACTGTATATTATGTTGCAAGTTGGGATGCGAAGTTTTCAAGTTTTGAATATGTAAACGTAAATCTTCACCTTGTGTTTTGTATGTTTTGATCTTTGAATTTTGTGCAATGGTTTACAAATGAAATGTCATAGATAAATGTCTGCATCCATACACTTGCAGACAAATGAAACGTTGTTGGTTGCATTTTACATGGTAGATTTTACATCACTTGCCACCATGTTATCTACAACAACTTTTAAATCGTGTCACATGGGCATTACAGGTTAGTGCTCATGTTAGGTTGTGGTGTGGACCTTGTTGTGTCAATATAGCAATGCATGTGATGTTGTTTTCCGCTAGGGGGTGGGGGTGGGGGTGGGGAGAGCAAATAGGAACTCAATGTTAATATTTGGTTGTTCTGCAAGGAATGTTTTGTATACAACTAAGTTACATCGCTTGGAAGTTGCAATCTACTACGAAATACAATTTTTTGTCCGCGTAACATGTGTACAATTTTTTTAAATTGCAAGAGATGCATGGGAAAGGAACATTGCCCAAGGAATCGTTAAATCATTTGTAAAGGTTAATTGTTGATTACTTTACAGTAACATAAATGGATATGACGCAACCGCAGCTATTGAGTTATTGAGGTTTTAATAAAAATCAGATTAATACAAAGATTAATGAGACCACTGTGCATCTATGGACCATTTAACATGCTAGCTTGTGGTGTGGACCAAATCGTGTAATTATTGCAGCACATGTTATATCGCGTTAGGTTGGAGTAATAGCTGTCATTGTGTTAGATTGTTGTGTTAACAATGTTTTGAAAATGTACATGTTACACACGAGTGCACTGTCCAGTGATAATGTGATTGGGTAAGGACGTAGGAATTGTGCATATGGTAAATACTGATCCCTGGTCGGTTATGCTCCTGACTCAGTCCCTTTTTGCGTTCGTGAAAACCTCATGTGACATCCATGCTCGAACCAACGGCACGCTCGATACATGGAATTTCCAAGGTTCTCTCTTTCTTTCTAATATAAATTTAGTAAACTAGCAGATGTAGACGCCGCACTGGATACTGTAAAGTGAAAACATATACAGAAAGTATGAAAATAAATACATATATGAAGACTAAAGACAAAATCAAATGTTGCAAAGGGATATGAGAGAAACGACTATTAATTACGTACCCATTATTCTGGGTTGGAAGATTTTTTCTGGCGTACTCAAAAACCCTGAATGGCTTCGTACGTACTTTTATCCTCTTATGCTCATAGTACCCTGACTGGTGGAGAAGGGACGACATTATGTAGCTAATACAGTCCATTTCCGTTACCCTTTCATTTTCTTCACTTTTGCCACGCATTGAGTCGTACAAAGTGAACAACCCATCTTTAGGGAACAGATGGCAAAAAACCCAGTGGTTACCCATATTATAGGGGATTAGAATCTATGTAGGTGAGAAAAAGATGATAAGCGTGTTTAGCAATGGATGTCATGAAACGTTTTTTATAAGGAAAAAATGGTACATGAAAGATAACCCATCGACTCTATATTTCACCACTCGGGTCAAACTTTAACCGACCCACCGCCTCTCACGGCATCCAAACAAAGTTCATCGTGGATGAAGGACATGTTATCAATGTCCGAAAAATCAATCCAAGAATCAACTTTTCTCTTATCCGTCTTTTGGTTTCAAGGTTGCCTTGATCGGGTCCCATTTTGTAGCAAGGAAACACTGTTTAAAGGATCGGTGTTAGTTTGACGGTGATAGGGATGTGTTATACTCATTAAATGACTGTTGGATACGCAGTTAGTCGGATATATATGCTTACATAGAATGAACACTCAACCATTGTGATGTCCTGCGCATACTCGGCATCTCTAGAACAACGCCGCCTCCATAGAACATCTATAAAGCTGTCGACATGCTGATACAATTTTGGTTTGTATTAAAAAGGACTGTTTAAGGTGTTCGATCAAAACATTAAGGGATAAATAGCATATGCAAAAACAATTATAATTACTAGGTTGGAAAACAGCACTGACGGGTTCTTCATTTCAAGAAAATATGTCCGAGTAAATCGCTGTTGTTGACCCACATAAAGATTGTGGTAGTACATAAAACGTATTAGATGCAAGTAAAAAAGATTGATAATAAGAGGATGAAGAGGTTACAAAAATCAAAGTTATAATTTAAGAAATATCATCCCCGGTGGTTTTCAGGAAAGCGTCATATTTGAAGTCCAATAAATCGTCATCATTACTAATATCACGGATTTGTCCGAGTTTTACTCGTTTTCGCTTCTTCCTCTTCTCGGGATGGATCCAAGGGCAGTTCATAAATTTTTCTCTCTTCCACTTCCTCCCAGTTTCTAAATCTCTTTCTAGGCAGTTATCTGGTCGATTTTCCAAGATACTTAAACTTTGTTCCGCTATCGGGACCATCAAGTTGGGAACCGGAGATCTGTAAGATTTGAGATCGATTGTACTTTTGTAGCCTATAGGGGACCCTGTACGAGCATGTGTCATAACTAATGCAATTAACAACATTGCTATATGATCAAAGAAACATTGCTATAATCAAAGAAACTTGAAGAGTGACTAAACTGTAACTTGTATGTGGTATGTACCCATTTGTATAACGCGGATTAGGTAATAACAAAGCCAACAATAATAAATGGGTAACGCGGAATAGGTATTAAAAAAGCCAAATAATATTGTACTATGTATGGACTTGGATCAGAATATGTGTACCTCAATTGTAACTTCAAATTCATCGACTTTGGGAGCATGTTCATCCCGTTCTGGGGCCTCGGAGTCCTTATTATCAACTTCCTCAGGTTTGTCTTTTTTGTCGACACATTCATTGACTTTGGGAGCATGCCCATCCGGTTTTACGGCCTCAGACTCCTTATTGTCAACTTCCTTAGTTTTGTCTTTTATGTTGGCAGAGTCGGACGCAATCCCATGCACATTGTACAGATTCCGGTGCATCACCTTCTCTAGAAAAGTTGGCATCACCTTTGAAAATATATATTACGTGCGTCTAAAAGAAACCTAGAAGAGGGGGTGAATATGTTGTTAATCGATTATTACCAATTTTTCGATTAGTCAATATTAGCATATAAAAACCCAAACACACAATAAAATAAATCAAATGTAAAATGCGGAAATTAAAGAACACTTGATTTTTACGTGGAAACCTTCAACAAGGAAAAACCACGAGCTATTGAGCTAGCCACACTCGATCCTCGAATCCACTATATGTAATGATGTTTACAACCTAGGTTGACCTCAACCATTCTTGGTTACTAACCCACCACTACTACCCACATGCCTTTTATAGTGAACCTAGACTAAGCCTAGACAACCTCTATATGAAGAGAAGGTTACACTCTCAAGTGAGTAACTCCTAATCTACCCGCAAACCTTTTACAGAGGAGCTAGTACAATGCTTGTGCAACTTCACCTATAAGCCATAAGACTTTGACTCTATGAAGAGAATAAACAACCTATGTGAATATGTGATGATATTCAAATGCAAATAATGCTAGGCTACACTAAATGCTTAACTAGATGTTATAATGCAAATCAACATCCTAGTTATCAACAAAACCTACATGCACATACATGAGGTGTCAAATAGTTGTAGAAATTTCTAACAACCTAATTGTCAACAAACAAAGCCATTTCAACACAAGTTGTCAATTAATCATGGCAAGGCCTTAAAACATGCATTTAACTAATGCAATTAAGAATTTGTCAATCAAGAGGCCAATCAACAAAAGTTGTCAATGAGCATGGCAAGGACACTAAATGCAATTAACAAATGCAATCAATGAATCATACACATCCATGTCTAAATGAAAATCATATAGACTTAGCTAGAGGGTAAAATGGTCCTAAATGCTAGCTATCAACAAACAACTCATCTCAACCAAACATCAAAGACTCAATCATGTTATAAATAACATTAAGTAAAAAGTCATGCATTTAATCAACAACTAAATGCTCATCCTAGGCAAACATGTCATAAATATGAAACAAAAAGATTTGGAACATGTAGAGATAACCTAGTCAAAGAAATCAACACAACCCATGCTTGAATAATGCTAGGAAAATGCTAAATGTTCATGGGAAGGAGTTTGGTTGAGTAAATGTGAGTTCTTGGGAGCTTTCTATTTCTAGGGTTTGGTTTCTCTCTCTAATATGTGTATTTTGAGCTCCTTGGTCGACCAAAAGAAGAAGAGAATGCATATATTCTAGGGCAAGACGAAACCAAATCGTTTTGGAAAAGAATAGCCCAAATCCCATCAATTGTGTTGGTCTGGCGCTGGTTGACCAGCGCAGACCTGCTGTCCAAGTTGCGCTAGTGATTTGCGCATGACGACCAGCGCTCAGTTTTTGCTCAAGATTCAAGCTCCCCAAACTATGACCAAACAACATCAAAACCTTTCATATGATATACCGTTGGAAAGGTATGGATGTCTACTTTCTACTCATTTTAGTAGAATGACATTTTGATGTATATAGAAAATGTTATGGTCAATTGAGTGACCAAAGGTCAGAAACGGACAACAACAGAATTGTCTTGTTTTAGTGGTCACTTTGGAGATTTCAAAAATAATATAAATAGTCATGAAATTATGGGTATCTAGATTGTATAGAAATTTTCAAAACTCATTTTAAAGTTTTGTATAAAACGTTATGGTCACAAGACCATACAAATGTCAGCTTTGAAAATACTTAAAACATTGAAATCCAATCTTTTGAAACTAGACACCTTACTCCAATCAACCAAACCAAAACTACCACTTATCTAAGAGAAGAATGAGACCTTATCAAGTGGTCAACCATAGCGCTAACACATGCACATAATCATGCAAGTGTGGACGTTTCTGATCACACAAACGGAAACGAACAAACCTGAAGTGCAAGTGTGAGAATTGAATGCATCCTAATGCCTAACATGTCATGGCATTATCATTGAACAAGATGCACTCAATTAAAACATTTATGAATAGAATTCATAGCTTTGCATCCTAATGCCTAAACATTTTATGGCATTTCAATGAACAAGATGCAATCATTTAATATGCATGAAAAGACTTCATGAATAATCACCAAGCATGTGACACACAAAAGATATGCAATATAAGAAAATGCATAAGTGTGATGATAAAGCATATAAGCACACAATTAAGAGAAACACAAATGTAATGAAAGTGTGTGTGTGCTAAATGACATAAATGCACGAAACAATGAAACACACATGCATGGCAACAAATGCACGATAGATAAAGATGCATGCAAGTGTGTGTGTGCACCTAATCTCTTCAAGAATCTAGGTCAAGTGATATACCTTTTAGAGCTCTTGATCTTGAAGTCATCGGGATGCTTGGAAGCTTGCCTTGATAATCATCAAATAGACCTAAGCTACCCATTACACAATCATCCTCAATGTGGTATGTCATGAAATAAGCTAATAAAAAAAAAAAAAAAGGTACTTACAACCTTCGGAAGAATATCATTCAGTGCCTGAGGGAGGACTTAAAGGTGTACATCATTAAGTGCCTAAAGAAGCACCTTGGGTAAAATGTCATACAGCACCTTTGTTATCACCTCTGAAGTATTTTATTTTTCATACCCTCATTAGGCAACATATCCTTCACTACTGCTTGGGGAAGAACCTTAGGAAGAACGTCAAACAACACCTTTGTCATCATCCCACACATATTTTTATATGTAACCTTCTTTGGGTCAGGGTCATCCATGCCGTTTGGTTTAGATAAAGTCTCAGGAGATTCGTTGTTGAGAAATAGTGTCCTTTGAACCGAAGGTGGACACGATTTGGGATGAGAATCTATTTGTTAATTTTTCTTTTTGGTTTCCTGGTTGTCCAAAACAGGAATAGCACCAGGGAATTCACACCTTACTTGATCATCAGTAATAGACTCAGTTTGATACGCATGGGCAGTCCTTCCCCTATGAATGAAACTGGAACAGACGAAGTCTATGTTGATTGATTTGTAGTAGGTTTGTTGTTTTTCAGCCGGAGGAGGTGTCATGTGGACCGTTACCAACCGCACATATCATAAGATTACTGTTAATGTTTAAATGAGATAAAAATCTAATATCAAAATTACAGGTTGGAAGTGACATGGGTATATATATATATATACACACATACATGCATTTGCAAAAAAAAAATTTCATTGAACCCAGTCAAAATCTTTAAAAACTCCTAGGTTTTGAACCGTGGATAACTCGAACCACAGCGAATGCCAATTGCGCCGGTCAGAAAAAGAAATCTTTCAAGGGCCCAAACCTATTCACATTTTCATTAAGTAGCATTATAAATTTGTGTTAGGAAATGGATCCAGTCAATCAGAATTTAAGCCATAGTGGTAGGTGTACATACCTGAAAACAGAGAAGAAACCCAGAAAGGTTGTAAGTGATGGTTGGTTTAGGTTCGGGTTTGCCTGTAGTCTTTTTTCTTCCTCTATTTTTTCCATTTCCTTTGGAAGGACATGCATCATGTGATTCTTGTTTACCTTCACCATCGACAACTGATTCGATGGTTTTAGATACTGACTCATTCTTGTTTGCTTCTTTTGATGGTTAGAGCTTCTGAAGGTTTTTGTGTATAGCATTTTTATGCCAATGCAAAGTCAAACTATACACATATGAACCCCATGGAAAACCTTTGAAAGCTTCATCGTCTTCCGCTAATGCAAACATCCATAGCGGTACACGGTCACATGTGTCAACAGTGCATAAGATATAGACTATGACCAAAAGATTTGCTATCTTTAGGCCATCTTCACCTTGCTTGTCGGTCAGTCGTTTAAATGTTTCAAACAATGATGCAAAAGTAGGTTGGTTCTCGAAATGTCTTGTGTATAGGTTGTTCTCCGTTGGAGTATAGTTCACCCTTATTAAGCCTGCTTACAATTTACCCATTTTTAGCCCAGAACATAGGCAAAACTCAAGTTGACCGAAACGATATTGTTGTGTACCCAACCCAAACTCCATTTCGTCATCTTGAAGTGGTGATGCATTACCAGACCTAGTGGTATATTCGATCTGTCTTTTGAGAATAGAATGCAAAACCTTTCCATGTATAGTGACGGGCAAATACAGACCTAAGTAGTGGTCGAAAGGTCCTAGCTTAAACTCCTCTAAAACATGTAATGTGCCTAAACCTTCGTCAATGTCACCAAGAATGTCACAGTGGTGCTGACTTTTCGAGTTTATCCTTGCATTGATCCATCCCTCACAATCAGAATATAAGAACAAAGACATCTGAAAATAATAGGGGGCATATAAATGAAATAATGGCAGCTCGTGTAATGAAAAGTTAGTGAAAGTCATCATGTAATGAAAAGTAAGTGAAAGTCATGAAAGATGATTGTGATGGCATCATGGAAAGTCATGTCAACATCGTGGAATCGAAACCATCATGGAATATTAGCCTTGTTCATTTAAACGTCATGGAATCATGAAAACATCAAGGAATGTCATAGAAATGACATGGAATGTCATGTCATGACATGTCATGGAAGACATGTCATGGAATGTAATGGGTCATGGAATGTAATTAATCAAGGAGTGTCATGGAATGTCACATGGAATGCATTATTGGTGTCATGGAAGCATCATGGATGGCATCATCGACGCATCACGGAATGTTAATCTCGTATCATGTTTGGCAACATCATGGAAATCAACATCATGGAAATTGATAGGGATATGGCAACATAATAGAAACGTCATGGAATGTCTTAGCAAGCATCATGGACGCATCAAAATCATCATGGGCACATCATGGAAAGTTTAATTAATCATGTGCACATCATGGAAAGTCAAGATCATCATGGACACATCTCATGGAAAGTCAAAGTCTACATGGTGGAGGAAAGTCATATTGGATGGAAAGGGTACATGTAAAGTCATGGGGCACATCATGGCATGTAACGATCTTGGATCCATAGGGCACATCATCGAATGCATCGTGAGCACATCAAGGGAAATCATGACAGAATATTGGATGCTTAAGGGAAAAGGGTTTTTTTTTTTTTTTTTTTTTTTTCAAACCATGGAAATCACAGAGACCACTCTTAGGAAATCATGGAAAATTGGGAAAATCATGGTAAAAATAAAGACGCAAATGGGAGTAATTCCATATTTCAAATAAAACCCTGATACCACATTAGGATTAACACAACAGAAAAAGGGATAGAGGACATAAGTCCCTTGTATCAAATAAATGTTACAGAAATAATTAGAGATTGTGCCGATTAAGAACACACCTAATTTGGTCCTACCTCGTTGTGGTATTTGGTGGTCACCTGCGATCATCATTCTTCACTGTATCCACACACTTTTCCCTCACCTGCGGTCGTCATTCTTGCTTTCCCATTTTCACTTTTCAAGGTTTTGTTACAGACAGTGACTTTCCGTTTATCCTTTTCAAGCAACAATCCATTACAAGGGGTAATTTAGTCCTTTAGGAGAACACTTACATTTCAGGTCAAAACAATGAAATAGGGGTACAATTGTAAGATCAAGTACTTAAATACAATCAAGTGGTCATAATTGGTTTTTTAATAACTTGTGGCTATATGTGGTTTTGGCATCTTCAAAGTGGCTAAATTTGAAAACCCAAAAAAAAAAAAAATTACAATTATTTAATCAAGTAAAAAATCTCGTACGGTGAGGTTTTAAGAGCAATAAATGCAGTTGTATAGCATATGTCAAATTTGGCACAGCAATAAATGCAATCATATTTATTAACTTTTTAAATTTTAAATAATAAAAATTTAACAAATTTCATTGAGAAAATTGAGATTGAAACAATTCTAAAAAAAAATAAAAAATTCAATGCATTGGTTGTATTTATTGACTTTTATAATTTTAAATAATAAAAAATAAATAAAAAGTAGCATATCAAATAGAATTCTGTATTAGAGTACAATTCTAAAATGATATGTCAAATATAACATTTTATTATTTTTATACCAAATTTGGCATTCACATTTCCATTTGCATTGGAGATGGTCTAAGGGGGTGTATTGGATTTGGATTTCAAATGACTTTTAAAGACTTAGAATTAATGCCCGTTTTGAAGAATTTCTCTACCGGTTAAAAGAGCTTTTTTAATTATAAAAAAAAAAAAGCGTTTTGACACCCATAAAACTTATTAGTACACCTATATTTTATTAAAAAATTTAATAGAAAAATATCCCAATAGAAATTTACCAATAAGGACAAATTACTTTAATTAAAAATAAACTAAATACTATATACACTCATTAATTACACTCATATCTTCAACTATATTTCTTTACTAAAAAAAACTTACCTTTTTAAAAATAAAATAAAAAACTTATGATAAACCCTAATTTTTATGATAACTATAATTAAACTCTAATTTTAATTTAAGTTTCAAACTTTCTCATTATCACATGATTTTGTCTTTCTTTTATGTATAGTTATAAACTCTATCAATAAACAATTTTTAATTTTTTTTTTATTTTTTTTTTAACGATTACTATAGATATCAACAAGTGTTTTTTTTTTTTTTTAGATAGCTGTAGATGTTAGTAAGTTTTAGAGAGCTTTTTATTTTTATTTTTATTTTTTTTAAAGATATCGGTATAAATAAGAAAATTGAAAATTGAAAATCTCTTGACCCCATATACGGTTCCACATATTCCCTTTTATAAGGTTACTACATTTAAGATATTTCCAAAAGTAAATTTGAACATCATTAAAAGAGGATTTGATTTGAAAAATAATATGATTTTTTTTTATAAATTGGGTGTGATAATAATTTAAGAGTGTTTACAAATAATATGTATTAAAATTAATATATTTATTTGAATGAGGGTACTATTGGCATTAGAATGGGTGCTTATAGTAATATTTATTTTTTAAATTTTAGATATGGGTGTACTAATAAGTTTTATAGGTGTCAATATCCATACCCAAGCTTTTTTCAAAAAAATTTGTGTTGTTTGGTAGTCACTCAGTAGAGATTTTGGATGATTAAAAAAGTTGTTTTATATCTACTTGGAGAAGCTCAAATTTTAGGCTTTTCCAAGTAAATCTTTTTGAGCTTTTTTAATAATAGTAAAATTTCTAATATAATCATATCATTTAAAATAGTTTTTAAATATTTTGGCAATCCTACCATTTAAAAAAGCTTTTTCTAATTGACAACCAAACGACCAACAACTTCCTATTAGAAGCTCTACTTGTAGAATGTATACTTTAAAAGATCTAATTCTAAAAGATCTACTTGAAGAAGCTCTTCCAAATAGACTCTAAAAAGTTTGGGTGTATTCAATATAGACTCATAAAGACTCTTTAAAAAGTCATGGAGTATTCAATATATACTTTTATAGACTTTTATAGACTTTTATAGACTTTTAGACTTTTAAAAAGTCTATAAAAGTCATGAAGTATTTAATCCAAACTTTTTAAAAGTCCATAAAAGTTCAAGGGTATTCAAAATGTAATAAATTTTATGGAATTCATACGATCAATGACTTTTGTAAATTTTTAGGTTAGATTTATAAATACCATACCTCACATATTCTCTTCCACTCTCCCAAGAGACTTTTGAACACTTTTATTTGAGAAAAAAAAAAAATAAACTCACTTTTTTTGGAAAAAAAAAATGAAATAACGTTTCAACCGGAAAAAGCTAAACCTTCAATTGAATCCCATCTTTCACAACTGATCGGCGTTGATTTCTTAGTTATTCCTCTCTCATTAATTTTTGATAAATTTGGGTTAGTGAATAAGGTTTTTTTTTTTTTAAGAGACAAAGTGAATTAGGGTTTGTAGTGGTCAAAAAACAAGCTTCTGACCCAACAAACGAGCTCACTGAAAAGGGATGAAACATCTCATAAATTCTTCTAAAATAGACCCCCAAAACCAAAAATAGGCCCAAAAGCCCAAGTGACCCACGGGTCATCAGATCAAATCAGAAACACATGGTCAAAATGAATCATAACCTAGTCATAATCATGACTAGGCATTACATGGATCCCAATGTCTGACTTTATTACCAGATTAGAAAGAATCGAAATGGGTAATAAAGGACCTGGGATCCACACCTTCACTTGAATAGGCGAGACGTTGAAGACTCTTGATCTCCACTATAAATATGAGACCCCTTTTGAGAGAAAAAGGTCTTGGGCTTTTCAGAACTCACACGCAAAATCTCTCTTTGTCGTTTTTCTCTTTTTCTCTCAACTTAGCTCTGTAATACCCTCTACATTTATTGTGATTCTTTCCCCTATATTAATTGCTGATCCACCATCTAATTAAGGTCGATCCGGTTATCCACAAAAGTCGCTCGACCAACATCAAATGAAGGAACTCACCCCAGGGCATCGACCTATCAAACTGATCGATATCCAGTATCGAGCAGACCCTCGTTCGATCCACAATGATCCAAAGTATCACCAGGGAACTAACACATCAATATCATCGATACCTAGAGACGATCCTACAAAATCGACCCAGAGCTTGATTCCAAACATCGAGCGACACGGTTTGTTATTTTCTATTATTTCCTTTGTTTCATTCGACGAACAAAATACTGACTTGAGTGTTGGAGATGTAAGTCGCACAGCAAAAAATAAGGATTTAAAATCAAGAGATTTAAGAATGATAGGCTTCAAAAATTTTATTTGTAAGTTCCTCAAGTTTGATTGGCTTATTTCGGTGACGAACCACATATGGGGCTTGATGTAAGGTTAGCTTAGGCTTTTAATGGTTTGTGATTTGCACAACCAAGGTGCTCTCAAGACCTTAAGAGAAGAAGCACCAAAGGTATATTCTTATACTTACTTGCTTTGAAGAGATCTAGTTGCATACACTAACAACTCATGCATATCTCTAATTCTTGTTGTTGTGTGGTTTATATGAGTGCATTCATGTTCATTGATATCTCTTCATGCATGTTTAAATTGATTGCATCTTGTTCATTGAAATTAGGCATTTTTGTAGGAAGATGTTTAGGGTTCATAGTTATGATCTAAATACACTTAAGAAACAAATGGTTAACTTGTAAGTGATTGATCCATTAAAGTGGCTTAGAAAGCATTACTCATGCCATTTGCAACTCCATCAATTCCCTAGCATCTATCTTAATTGTTTACAACCATTTCTCTTATCAAGATTGTTGTCCTATCACCTATGCATGTTTATTTTACTTGCATGTTTGGTGGTTTATCAAACCACATAACTATCCATTCATAATGATTTATTTTATTGCTTATTAAATTAGTCAATCAATCTAAAATATTACTCCATTTTCCTGTGGAACGAATCTTTGCTTACTATTAACTAAGAAACTACATCCCAAGAGGATTCTAAGTGGTTAAATTATGGTTTTCAAATGATCACATAGATATTGTTTTGGAGAGTATAAAATGACACTCATCAATTATATCCTTCATTCATTTACGGAAAAAGGAGAGCGCTCTTAATCTTTCAAGCCTCGAATCAACCCTTAAAGGAACTACTTATCTACTTCTCGCAAGAATAAGTGGATTCCACTATTTTGTGCATACTTTCCCAACCACAAGCCAAACCGTGATTCAAAGATACAGAGATATTGACCGAGAATACTATTCCGATCTCACCTATGGTAAATTAAAAACCACGATCCAACTTGAAGGAGTCAGTAAGACTATGGGTGGCAATACGGGTCACGACACGATACGAACACGATTATTACTGGTTTGGGTTGAGGATAAATGGGGTCGTGTCAATAATCGTGTCAACCCGTCTAACCCGCTTTATAAATGTGTCGTGTTCGTGTTGACCCGCCGTGTCACGGGTTGACACAATTATCAGGGGTAAAACTGTAATTTCACTATTTTAAAGGACTTTTATGTCATTTTACATTTATATATAAATAGGAAAGAAAACCATAAACTTGTATTTTTTTTTTTTTCTTATTCACTGATTTCACTCATTCAGCAGCCACCACTGCACTCTCCACTATACGTCCAGACAAAACCTCCTAAACTTCTCTCTTTCTCTCATGAGTCACGCCTAATCCTCTTGCAAAACCGCTGCCTCTTCCATCTACACCATACGTCCAGACAAAACCAAATCCTAAACTTCTCTCTTTCTCTCATGAGTCACGCCTACTCCTCTTGCAAAACTGCTGCCTCTTCCATCTACACCAGCCTCCTTCACGTGAAAGGTTAGTAATTGTTTGTGGGTTTTCTTTGATTTGTTTTGTTTTCAATTTTTCATGTTTTAATTTTAAATATAATTGTACAGACTGTATCTCGCTCTCTCACGCACACATCAGCGCTCTCTACTTTATCCTTCAAGGGTGACAAGATTCTCTTCTCTCTAAATCTTATTATGCTAAGCTTTATATATGGTAATCAGTAATGTTAGATCTTGGTTTCATTTTTTTGTGGGTTTTTTTTTATTTATTATTTTTTTATTTGATTTCTGTGAATATGTTGCAAAGGAGAGGTCTTGATTGGTGTTTTCTTTGTTGGGTTTGAAGTATTTGTTGATCTATTTTGTTGGGTTTGAAGTAATGGTGTTTTCTTTGTTGGATTTCTGTGAAAATAATGCAAAGGAGAAATCTTGATTGACGTATCAATCTGCAGTCTGCACTCTCTCTGATTTTTTTTTCAGGAGCTAAACATATATTATATATATATACATATAAACTCTGTCTGTCATATTATACAATGTACATATTATATTTAATTTACAGAGTTTGATTAGCATACATACATAAATATGCACGGCTCACCTTACTGAACTTGTATGCATAAATATTAATTTGTATATTTACAAAGTTTGATTAACATACATACATATATTATTGAACTTTTTTTTTTTTCTTTCTAGTTGGATCTAATAATTTGTGTTATTTATGTAGGTTAACCTATGGATCCCAATAACCTTGATGTCGAAGACATTCAATCTGAAAATATGGAAGAGGATTATGATGGTGGTGAAACTCAAGTAAAGGGGGTCAAAGATTCGGGTAAAGGGATTATAATAATTAATAAGGCTGTTTTTGTTTAATAATTACTGTTTTTGTTTTATTATAATAATTAACATTGTTGTTTTTGTTTTAAAATTATATGTATATGAGTATGAATCTTTTGAGAGATATGAAAACACTAGTCTTATAAATCAAAAGACACAGTTGAAGTTGTACTTGGATGAACCAAAAGTTGAAAAGACAATGAAATTGGACATTTTGCACTTCTGGAGGGGCAATTAAGTTTGTTTTCCATAGTGAGTGAAACTATTAGAGTGGAAGAAGTTACCGAAGACATTTTGAACTTAAGTATGGAGAAGGGTCGAACAATGGAAAGTGGCACCTCTAAATTAGTTTAATTGCAATATTAACTCATTATTTATTAAATGTTTGGTATAAAAAATGTTCCCTTTGCTTTATGTTAATATCTATTGAAATTTTCCTATGAGGATATCCTGATAAAATTATATAAGGACAATGAATGTGAGTCACTCGTTTTACATACTTTGATTTGGTATGTATGCACTTGTCAAATCACTTTTATAAATGAGTGGTTCACATTCAATATCCTGATAAAGCTATATAAGATTGCCCCGATAGGAACGGGACTGTTAATATCTAATATATATATATATATATATTATCTTACAGGACTGGTCAGCTAGTCTACATTCTACTACTTATCAGAGGACAAAGATACATGGTTGGAATTGTGATGGATTTGCCTGTTGCACTTTTGGATTGTGTTTAATTGTTTATGCACTTTTGTACTTGTGTATATGCTCTTTTGGACTTGTTTTAGACTCAGTTTGCATTTTACAAGAGGTTATTTGGGCTTTTGAATTTTATTACCCAATTATTTGGTTTATTTTGGATTGTGTCAGTTATATGTATGTTTGTATTTAGTTAAGTATTTATTTATTTTTGTAAGAAATGAATTAAACATGTTAAACGGGTCATTTATACGTGTCAATTAAATGGGTTAAACGAGTTCATACTTCATTTTTTATTAAACGGGTTAAATGGGTTAGTTAAACATGTCGTGTTGACCCGACACGATTTAACCCGTATAATAAATAGGTTAGTCGTGTCGTGTTTTGTTAACCCATTTATATTCGTGTCATTTTCATTTTTAGGGGGTCTGACTCGCTTAATATACGTGTCGTATCAAAAATAAAAAGGTTGTGTTCTTGTTGGGGCCAACACAACCTGCCAACCCGTTTTATCAGCCCTAGCGGCCACTGTTGTGCCTTGCATTACTTGTTTTTTGAATATCATATTATTCACTTAGATTGTTGATCTCTTTAGTGAGAATTAAGTCTTATGGCTAAGATTGCTTAGTCCGCAAGCAAATTGATCTAGGTTCGCTATTAAAAGCCCGTTGGGTTGTAGAGGTGGGTTAGTGGCTGTGTAAGGTTTGACTTGGTCAACCTAGGTTGTTGATACCTTTACAAATAATGGATTCGAGGATTGTGTGTGGCGCACATACTAGCTTGTAGTCTTTCATAGTTGAAGGTTTCCACGCAAAAATCAAATATCGTTTAAATTCCACACTTTACACTTGATTTGTTGTATTGACTAGATAGAGGTTATTTTCGTAAAATTGACTAATCACGAAAATTTGGTAATTATTGGATTAAAATCTATTCACTCCCCTCTAGATAATATTAGGGCACACCAAAACAAAATAAATTATTTTTCAAAGTAACAAAATAAAAGATTTGAAGCCAAAATATTCACTCAAACATATCTAAATATTCACTTTTCACTTAATAAAAAACCGCTAGAATTGAATACAATTTATTACTTCCAAAACTATCATCACTAATATAACTTATTTTCAATTTTGTCTTCTATTCAAACCCTAATCGTATTAAAACTATATTTTTTATTCTCACCGTAAACAACTATAGCATCAAAAAACCTAATTGCTTCAAAACTCAAACAAATGGAGACTGGTTTACCTAGCATATTCCGATAAGAACTTTTTATTTTTCTCATTAATCTAACTAAATTTCGATTTTGTTTTCTGTCAAAACCCTAATCATATTAATATTTTTTTCTTTGCACGGAATGGACATCAACGTAATTCAAAAATTTTATATTTCATATACAAATTTTCTAATTATTTATATCAAATTAAACAATTATTACTCACTAAATAATTTTGTTTTATAATTAGTAAATTACTTGTTATAATTGTCTTTAATATATTAAAATTTAAATATATAACAAATAATAGTTAGAAGGGCATATACGTAAAAGAATTTATTTTCAGATAACATAACTTAAAAAAACAAACAACTAATCGTTTTTATTTAGTTATCAGTGAAAAAACCAAACATTTTTTTTTCAGTTTTCAGTCACTATTTAGTCTTCTGTCACATTCATCAATATTCATTGTCTAGACGAAAAAATAAACGGGGCCTTACTAAATTATATCTTAACTAAGTTTATTATATACATAAAAATATTTTATCCAAATCTTACTTATTCACTCTAATACCATGTCGTACTTTTGTTAGGTTATTTATTTATTTATATAGTTTTTGCTTATTTATGTATAAATACTATATAAAAATGTGTTGATTTCATAATTAAAACACGGTAAACATAGGCATATTATTTATGTTTAATGATGAATAGATTTTATCAAACAAACATTTTTATTTTGAAACGATTAGAACATCTTTTGGATGTTTTAAAAATATTACAATTATAATTACAATTTCAATTGTTTTCTAACTGTTTATATATATATATATATATATATATATGTGTGTGTGTGTGTGTGTGTTTTCTAACTCGTAAACACTATTATTAAATCTTTAATTAATGACCATACATTTTAATATATATTGTGTTTAAAGTAATGCTAGACCTACCGCCAACTTTATATCCTAACTAATGATGTGTCAATTGACAAATGAATATATATTAATTATAATTCATTTCACATCACATTGATATGGATTAAATTATTTACCCTCACGCCTACACCACAAGGCTGTGGGTTCGACAATTACTAAAAAAACAGTTCATGTTAACAAATATAAACCACATTTTTTAATTAATGTTTTTTTTAACATAACTTATAAGATATATGTCTATATGATTGAACACATTTTTTCATGGCGTCCCACCTACATCGACATTCTGGATCCGTCCCTGCCTATATATATAACTGTGGACCCATTGTGAATGTGTGGCTGTGGTTGAACCTCCAGTTTTGATAAAATCAAGACAGTCTTGATTATCGAGGTATTAAATATATATATATATATACATTCTTTTTATTGTCAGTTCGAGCTAATATTAAATATATAAGTTCCTTGCATGTGGGTCATTGGATTTATAAGATGCTTTGACAAGTGCATACAATCAAGTCAAAGCATTTAAATCTAAAGGGCCACATGCAAGGAACTGATATATTTTATATTAGTTCGAACTGACAATAGAAAAACTATATATATATATATATATATATGAAACCCTCATCCTCGGTGCACACCGAGCCACCGATAAATATATATCAGTGCCTTGCAAGTTGACCATTATATATAAATATATATATATATATATATATATGTACGAAAATTTTCATATGAGGATGCCCTAATAGAATTATATAAGGACATTAAATATGAGACACTCGTTTTACATACTTTGACTTGGTATGTATGCACTTGTCAAATCACTTTTATAAATGAGTGGATCACATTCAATATCCTAATAAAGTTATATAAGGATGCCCTGATAGGAACGGAACCGTATATATGTATATGTATATATAGTACATTATTTAACACAACCAATCCATTAGCCTAATGGGTGTATGCCAAGTGAGAAAGAAAATTAATCAAATGAGTTATCCATACCACATGGTATGCACCAATTCATTAGGAATTTAGGATGGTATATATTGGATCCATGCTTAGTCAAAAGGGGGACTAAAATCAGTTGTACAAAAATGATGTCCCAATTTGTATCTAATAATCCAAATTGGGTCATGTGTCCAAGAGGGGGTAAATTTGTCCATACCCTTTATCATCTCATGTTTTTGGGAGGTGGATGAGAACAAATGCACTCTTATTTAAGAGCCGATTTGAGTCCATTTTTCTATTATAATTCTTTGTCATCTAACTCGATTTATATTCAATCGCAATGAGCTTAGTACTAGTTTTCCTTTGAAACATGTGTGTGGGTCACACACATCTATCTTTTGGTACTTCGCTTGGATTAGCAGAGATATGGAGTCAGACGATGAGAACGAAATAGGTGGGTGGGAGTGAGTGGTTTCCCAGGTAAGTAGAAGCTCCAAGGCTATGAATCCGCTGCTGGATGAGTTCATAGCATTAAAGGAAGTAATGAAAAAAAATGCTTCTTGGAACCTAGCAGGAAGGATTTCTTTAGAGGCCCACATTGATCAACTGGAGATAGATGTGGAGGCCTTGAAGAGAATAGCTAAATCACGGAAGTCGGTTTCTCCCTACTGTCGTTTGAACCGGCAACGTTGACCTTTTTCATTGAAATTTCTAACATCAACTTCAAGGAATTTTTTGTAAATCCAGTTATATATTTTAGATTATGGTTGATATTGTGTAATAATCTGTGTTATTTTTTGTATCTTTTTGTTGTTTTTTGCTGGTTATTTGCATGGTTTGCGATCAAAACCTTGGTACCTGTGGATTCGATAAATCTAACGATGTGGTTTCCAACTTTCCACCTTTAGATTAATAGTTGTGAATTTTTTGTGGTTTAATCCCAGATATGTGGAGACCTTCCTTAGTCCTTGCACTTTCATATCCTCGGTATTGCTTTTGTTTTCATTGTGTTTCCAATGCAACAAAGTACATCATCATTCGCCATAGAGAGCATGTTTTTATTCTTACGTGAGGTTCACCTCCACTGTTCTTCAACAACCGATGACACGGATTCAAAGGTTTAAGTGTATATTACCCTTTTTTTTTTTTACGTTATCTCTACACAAAGCTGAAGTACATCCAAACTAGATATCTCATATCTCACACATCATAAAATAATTTGGTCCTATGAATGGTGATATACCTACCATGTGCAAATGGTCACTTTTTTTATTGATTATTTTTAGGCTCATTTGGGATAACTTTGACTTTTGGCTTTGGTTTATTAGCACCAAATCCGCTGAACGATACTCGAGTTTGCATTATCCCCCCTGAACATTTTTTTTAGGCGTTAAACCCCATGAACTCATGGAAATTTGGCAATGGGATAGAACCCGTATTCCATCTTCTTACCCAAACATGTACGCCTCACGTGTCAAATGACAAGGCCAATAATGTCGTTTCCATTCTATCTGTTCGAGGATATGTTGCAAATTCTGATCATTTCAGCAAATCCCCAAAATTTCCTAAATTTGTATCGATTGGGTCTCGTTTGGCAACTTTAAAACTGTTTAGGGTTTGTTGATTTGATTAAGATCAAGCAAAGACATTAGGTAGCTATTTGTTAGAAATTTGCTCAAATTTAGAAAATCGGCTCAGTTTGGGTTGTTCAGTCTTGTTTTGGTACTGTTCCGTTGACGATCGGGGTGGAGAAATGGTTGGAGCACGATCAATTGCAGATGAACAACCGCATTATGGTAAGATATTTCGTTGATTTTTATAGGTTTTTGTGCTGTTTATGTGTGTTGTGTTCTTAGGTTATTTATTTCAGTGGGTAGTAGACGTAACTACAAAACTACAAAAAATTTAGGGACCACATGGATTCTTTAAAAAATATGCAAATCACACCTTTGTTGCAATTGAAAGCTGTAACATATGTAAACATTATGTCCGTACATAACAGACATAACTACAAAACTAGAAAAATGGAGGGGACCACAAGAAATGAGACCCACGAGCTTTTGTTATTACACTAATTAAAAAGGAAACAGTGACATTAGGGGTGTGTATTTTCGGTTTGGTTTGGGCTAAAGTTCAATGTCAAACCAAACCAATATGGATCGGTTTGGCTATATTTCAACCCAATCCAAACCAAACCAATATGATTTTTCAAATCAATCCAAACCAGACAAAAAAAGGTCGGGTTGGTTTGGATAGGTTTATTGCTTTTGATTTAAACTCAAATTTGTTTTGGTATTATATTATAAAAAATATTTAAATAAAAAATCATAACATAAAATATTAATTATATATATACATGTATATATACCTTGATTAAAGACATATTTGACAGCATCCATACTTTTGAAACTCTAATACATCAATCAATCAAAAGAATTGTATCAAAACAAATAAATAAACTATAATAGCTTAAAGTAATCGGTAAAAGTTATAAAACTTGAACTAAATAGAAAACGTAGATGGATTTTATATAAATTTTTACTTTCTAAAATATGTGTCTTGGTTTTGGTTGGTGAATTATTTCACTCAACCCAAACCAAACCTCCTTTAATCGGTTTGTTCGAAAGACAACTCGAACCACCCATTTTATATTTGTAATCAAACCAACTCAAACTTTATGGGTTGGGTTGGTCGGTTTGGTTCGGTTTGGCGGTTTTTTGCACACCCCTAAGTGACATGCTACTACTTAAAATGATGTGTTATATTTGTGAATTACTTTGATTCAAATTTTTTATTTCCTTTGCAGATCCTGATGACCCAACCAAATTATTCACTTTTAGGGTGCATCATGGTAGACAATTTGATGGATGAATGGAAAACTACAGTGGGGGGTCAATAAGTTTTTCTTTTGACTATGTGAGTTTAGATGAGTTGTCCTTACTTGATATTGATGAGATTGTAATTAGCATGGGTTACAAGTTACCTATGGGGTACTAGATCCAGATGTCATGGTATGGAATGCCTTTTAACATAGCATGTGATCAGGATTTGATGTGGTTTTAGGATAAAATTCCTGGAGGTAGGGTGGTAGATTATATTTCGAACGTATAGAAGCATTGTAAACAATCAGAGGAAATGAGTTGATTCTATCTCAGCAACCAGAATCCCAGGTTCATAGCTACGAGATTAGTGATGATCACAATGGGGCAGAAACTACTGAAGAGGAGTTGGGCCTTAGGTGTTTGGTGATGGGCCTAAGGTGGCCGGTGCTGGGCCTGAGCCTGAGGTGGCTGGTGATGATGGGCCTAAGCCTGATGTGGCTATTGCTAGGCCTGAGGTATTGATCGGAGAATCAGTTGAGAGACTTACCTTTACGAGGAAAAGGAAGTGCAAAGTTTTTGAATGATGCACACACTTGTGCCATGTCCTTTAAGAATAAGTTTGTTAGTTCAAAACTTATACGATAAAAGAGTTGTCACTGAATCTATTGGAAGGAATGCAATTGGGACTGAAGCTACCTAGTGAAGGGTTGCTGTTTATTTAACATATGAAGATTATGTGTAGGGATATTTTGGGAGATATATATTATGCATACATGGATACTCTACTGTTTGTTCTTCTGGTACTTTTATTTTGACCAACTTTGCTTTTGTAATGTTAAGGGATATATGGTACTTATGGTTTTTGTATATACCTGAATTATGCAATCTCTTGTTGTTGCTTCATACTACAAAATTCTCCAAGTTGTAATGTTGTTATCTGGTAGTATTGTTGGCAAGAAGTGCACTTGGAAAAGTTAATGTGTCATTAGTTGAAGATAAAGACACAACAAACATAAAATTACATATTTTAGAACCCTTGGGCTTTGACTTTTTGACACTAGAAGAAGAGAAGTAAAAACCTGAACTTTTTAGTTTTTAAATCTTTAGTTTTTATTGACCCTTCAATTTAAATCCAATGGCCAATAATAACTAATCCACCAACAATATTGAAACCCAAAAAATATAAGAAATGACAATACAGTGTGCAAAACGAGCCACGATTGTATTGGTTAAAATATTTACTCCTAAACCTCTATTCTAAAATTGGATACCGAAAATAACCCTTGCTCTTGAAAAGTGAAAACACAATATTGGAAATCGGATGGATTCATACGATTGTTTTCAAAAAAAAGGTAGATAAAGCCCATCTTACTACAAGAAAACGTCGTTTACCAAACGAAGCACAATAGGGTAATCAATAATATATATACTATTGAAACAAATTACATTGTGTTTAATATTAATCTATAAAGGGGTGACGAAAATACCCCTAACTAGTCAATTAATATATCAAGTGTAATATGTGCGAAAATATAAAAGACACTTGATATTTATGTGGAAACCTTCAACAAGGAAAAACCACGGGCTGTATAGTGCGCCACACTCGAACCTCGAATCCACTAATTGTAATGACGTTTACAACCTAGGTTGACCTCAACCTCTCACAGTCTATAACCCGCCACTACTACCCGCAGGCCTATAAAAGTGGACCTAGTCCAATTTGCTACCACTCACTGGTAGTCACAAGACTTACTTCTCAATGAAGAGAATAAACAACCTAATGTGAATAATATGATATTCAAAAAGCAAGTAATGCTAGGTTACACTAAATGCATATCTAGGATGAAAGATGACAATAATCACAATCCTATATATCAATCTTTGCTATATGACATATCATAAAGCTTAGCTATCAAAGATTAAACAATCATAAAAATAACTATCAAAATACAACTCTCAAACAATCAACACAATCATCTCAATCTTGACAATAGAATATATTCTATAAGCATGCAAGTAATAAATGAGATTTTTTGTTAAGGAAGACACAAAATTTGTAAAATATTAGTGACCAACTTACCAAGCTAAAAGTGTTGAATAAAAACGAAGCATAGATTACACCTAGATGATCATGGATGATGCTAGATGATGATTTGATGCACTTGGATATGTGTTTGAGTAAACAAAGGGGAGTTCTTTAGTGATTTTTTCTCGTTGGAAAATGTTTAAGTCAAAATATGATTTGGTCTCTTTTTTTTAACTGACCTAAAGTCAAAGTAGCATATATATATGGTGACAAATTGATGCTACGTTGTTTTGCAAAGTTTTCAATAATTTTGCCTTGACCGCCATACACACGCCATACGTAGGGCGGATGTATGGTGGTTCACTTGGGAAATGAAGAACAAATTCTTCATGACTGCTCTACTCGTAGGGCGGAAATCAGGCGAACCAAGGGTGGATGCTCTCGGGATTTTGAGAGCCGCACTGCACCCGCTGTTCGTAAGGCGTCTAAAGGGCAGAATGTGGGCGATAAATAAATCGACCAGTGGCCCCGCTCTACGTATGGTGAACGTACAGCGGTCAAGAGCAATTTGCTCTAGCAGTCATACAGGCGCTGTACGTAGGGCGCCTGAAGGGCGGTTTGTACGGCACCCTTAAAAACCATAATGCATCAATGACAAGGCATTTAAACACACAAGATGCAATCAAGTTAAACATGCATGAAGAGAGATTAATGAATATTAATGCACACATAATAAAGAACCACAACATACAAAAATAAGAAATATGCATGTGTTGTGAGTGTGTGCAACTACATCTCTTCATAAGTAAGTAAGCACTTAGAAATTTACCTTTGAAGTGCTTGGTCTCTTGAGGACTTGAGAGGGCCCTGGTTGTGCAAAGCACCAACCATCAAAAGCCTAAGCTACCCTTACATCAATCCCCACTTGTGGTTTGTCACCGAAATAAGCCAATCAAAACTTAAGGAACTTACAATCTCCCAATTTGGCTATTTCGTGACAAAACCGCCACTCACATAGATCCTCACAACATAATTGAATCTAAAGGTCAATAATGATATTCTACATTACAAAGAGATATAAAATTTAAAACTTCAAGTCTTCAATCTCTTGTAGAACTATCAATCCTTCAAAACAAAAAATTACACTTTCCAAGCAAGTGTATTGTGAGATGATCTTGTGAAGTTAAAACAACCATTTACATTAAAGAATTTTAGGACAACATCATGCAATGTATGTGTATACAATGCTCCCTTTCAATGGATTACTCCCCCTCAATGTGTATTCTCCCCAACATATAATTTTGCTATAACAATTAGCATACTCCCCTTACCATATATTACTCCCCCTTTTTGTCATGAGATGGGCAAATGAGTAAATCCCAAATGGGTCACTTAAGGCAAAGAGAGATAGAAGTATACATGTCATTTGTATAATCATATAAGGCACTTTATGCAACTCAATTAAAAGGAGAGAAACAAGGAGATTTATTTTCATAGAAAATGTGTGATTATAAATGCTTTGCATGCAAGATATATTGCATTTAAGTCCAAAAATCAATGGTATTTGGCAAAGCAAATGAAAAAGGTTTCCTATAGGAATTCAAACTAATTTCACCATTTGTCATGAATCAAAGCAAGGATTTAGAGAGTTTTTTGATTTCAAAATAAGAGCACTATATCCAACTTTATAAACGAAACATGTCAGGAGCAACTTTGCACTCTATTAGATTTTTCGGGATAAGATATCCATATTATTGTAGACATGTTCAACATATAAAGAAAAAGAGACATTCGGATTTAATAATCCTTAGAACAGATACAAGATCCTTTATTCACTTTGAGTTTTATAAGCTTTTCACACATTGTTTTGCATTTAGTTTTGCATTTAAGAATTGCAATCATCAATTCATGCTTTTTCACTTTTTAAGCATGTCATTAATAATCATCATGTTATGAAGATCATTAAAGGTCATTCAACAAGTACTTCCTAAGTGAATCTCCTAGTCCAAAAATGCATGTTTGAACATAAATATAACATGGATTGCATTCAAAGCATGGTTCACACTTATTTAGATAAAGACATATATACATATGTGCAACCAAGATACTCAAGCAATTAATAAAGAAGCATACAAATTTTCAAATTTTTTCATTCACCAAGTATGCAATTGCTATCTTTGCTTGAGTTCCCCAAATGGGGTCAATCACTAAAACTCATCACTCCACAAGACATATCCCAGTAGATCTACTAAGTTTTTTAAATCTAGTAGCATCTAATGGTTTAGTAAATAAGTCCGCTAGTTGATCATTTGTGCCTACATGTTCAAGCACTATGCATTTATTTTTAACAAGCTCTCTAATGAAGTGATGTCAGATGTCAATATGCTTAGTCCTAGAGTGTTATACCGGATTCTTGGAAATATTAATGGCACTCATATTATCACAAAAGAGAGTAAGTGTACCTTGGTTGAATCCATAATCGACTAGCATTTGCTTCATCCATAGGAGTTGTGTGCATCCACTCCCCGCAGCTATGTACTCGGCCTCGGCCATGGACAAGGAAATCTAGTTTTGCTTCTTGCAAAACCAAGACACCAAGTTGTTGCCTAGAAAGAAGCAATCGCCCGATGCGCTCTTCCTATCATCGTAATTTCTTGCCCAATCCGCATCACTAAAGCCAACTAAACTAGCATTAGTGATTAATGTCAAAAGCATACCAAATCCCATAGTTGGATGTCCAATTCACAAAGCGAATGATTCTCTTAACGGAAAAGAGATGGGACTCCTTAGGATCCGCTTAGTACCTAGCACACACACCCACACTAAAAGATATATCGGGCCTATTGCGGTCAAGCAAAGTAAGCTTCCAATCATGCCACGATATAGAGTTTGTTCCACACTTTTTTCACTTTCTTGCTTAGCTTCAAAGTGGTACTCATTGGTGTATCACAATGTTTGGTATTTTCAAGACCAAACTTTTTCACTAGGTTTTTGGCATATATGGCTTGGTAATAAAAATCACATCATTTAATTGCCTAATTTGTAAACCTAGGAAGTAACTTAGCTCACCAACAAGACTCATCTCAAAGTCTTGAGACATAACATCAAAAAATTGTTGGACCTTGGTGTTGTTGGTAGAGTCAAACACTATATCATCAACATATATTTGAGCTATGAAAAGCTCATCATTGTTTTTCTTGATGAATAGAGTCTTGTCAACACTACCTCTTATGTAGTCATTGTTAATAAGAAATTGAGTTAGACGCTCATACCAAGCCCTCAGTACTTATTTCAGCCCATATAAAGCCTTATTGAGGCGATAGACATGGTTGGGGTGGTGTGCATCCATAAACTCCTTAGGTTGTTCTACAAACACTTCCTCTTGCAAGAAGCCATTGAGGAAGGCACTCTTTACATCCATTTGGTGCAATTTGAACTTGTGCATACAAGAAATGGACAAGAGAAGCCTAATGGACTCTAAACGGGCAACGAGAGCAAATGTCTTCTCAAAGTCAATACCCTCAATTTGAGAGTATCCTTGTGCAACAAGTCTAGCCTTGTTACGCATTAGGTTGCCATCCTCATCGGATTTGTTCATATATATCCATTTGGTGCCTATGACATTAGTGGTCTTAGGCCTAGGAACTAGAGTCCAAACCTCATTCCTTTCGAATTGGTTTAGCTCTTCTTGCATGACAAGAACCCAAAATTCATCATTTTAGGCCTCATTAACCTTTGTGGATTCTATTTGAGAGGTGTAACAAGTGTATCTAATGAGATTAGCTATTTGACGTCTAGTCCTAACACACTCATTCACATCTCTAATAACATCATCTTTGTTATAGAAATGTCTAACCCATGGAGCGGGTTCTTTAGAGTTCAAGAGAGGAACTCTATCAAGAGGACATGTCCTCTTCATCAAGGTTAGACGTTCCAACAATAGGAGTCTCCACAACCTTCTCCAAGGGAGAATCATCAACTACAACAACCTCCTCCTCATGGTCGCTAGACTTGAGCTTATTATCATCAAAGACAACATTTGATAATTCCATGACACTCCGAGTCTTCAAATTGAAAACTATATAAACTCTACTATTTAAGGCATGTCCAATAAAGATATCCTCATCACTCTTAGCATCGAACTTGCCAAGTTGATCACGGTCATTTAAAATATAGCACTTGCTTCCAAAAGTGTGGAAGTAGCTAACATTTGACTTCTTACCTCTCTATAGCTCATAGGAGGTTTGTCTAGTATCGGGCCTTAGGAAAACTCTATTCCCTATATAGCAAGCGGTATTGATGGCTTTGGCCCATAGGTTCCTAGGGACATTGTTGCTAAGCAAGATCACACGGGCCATCTCTTGAAGAACCCTATTCTTCCTCTCAACAACTCCATTTTGTTGAGGTGTCCTATGAGCCAAAAACTCATGGGAAATGCCTATACTATCACAATATATTTCAAAGGAAACATTCTCAAATTCTATCCCATGGTCACTTCTAATCCGTTTAATGCTTTTAATGCTAGAGTTCATTTCATTTTGAATTTTATTGCAGAGCATTTTAAACTTGTCAAAAGTTTCGGATTTTTCTCTAAAAAAATATGTCCATGTAAACCTAGAGAAATCATCAATACAAACAAAAATGTATCTCTTTCCACCTAAACTCTCGGTTTGCATAGGACCCATTAGATCCATGTGGAGAAGCTCTAGGGGCTCTTTGGTGGAGAGATGCTTGCCCTTTTTGTGCATGCTATTAGTTTGTTTTCCTTGTTGGCAAGGTCCACAAACACCATTGGCTTTCTTCCCAAGCTTAGGAAGGCCACGCACAACATTGAACTTGTCTAGGATTCATAAATCCCTAAAGTTCATGTGGTCAAGTCTTTCATGCCACAACTCAATTTGGTCATCCTTGGAAATATTACATGAGACAACTCTAGCCTCAAGACAATAGCAATTGTCGCTAAATCTCATACCTTTCAACAAGGTTTGTCCATCTGGCTTTAGGATTGAACAATCATCTTTAGAAAACAAGATGGAAAATCCTTCATCACTAAGATGAGAAATGCTTATTAAATTGGCTTTCAAGCCATCAACATATAAAGCATTGGATAATGAGGGTAATCCGGGAATGAAAATGGTTCATTTCCCTACAACTCTCTTTTTGGATCCATCACTAAAGGTGACACATCCTCCTTCTTCCATGACAAGAGTTTTAAAAAAAAAACTCTTGTTTCTCGTCATGTGCCTAGAGCACCCACTATCTAAGTAACAAAAATTAGAAGAGTTTGTCTTCAAGGCAATTTGAGCAACATGGCAAAAGTATTCATCTCTTCTAATCCATCTAGGTGAAACACTTTTCTTCCTAGTGGTCAAAGGTACTTGGGCTCTAGAAGTCCTAGGATCATGCAAATTAGAATTATCCTTCCTAGGAACATGCAACATGGCTCTTGCCTATTTCTTTTCAATCATGCATATAACTCTACACATATTGATATAATGAAAGCAATTTGATCTAACATGACCATTAATACCACAAAAATGACATGTAGGAATGTAGTTAGGAATCATACCATGTCTTTACATATGCATAGGAGCCTTCCCTTGTCTTTGTGGTTATCTTGGTTGTTGAATAGGATCTATCCTTCTTTGTTGTTGACCAAGACTCGATTGCTTCCTTGAATGTTCTGACATGATTGGTCTTTTTTGTGAGCCATTTGTTGAGGAAAGTTAGCTTGAGGAGCTCTTGAGGATTGAGCTTGAGGTTTTCTTCTTAAAGCCACCTTCACTTGTGCACTATTTGAACATTGTCCTAGATCAATTTTCTTCCTAGAGGTTTACACCAGTGAGGCTTCTTTATAGCTCAAGCTCTTGACAAACATAGTCTTGTTTGGAGTGGATGTCTCCTTACTAACTTCAAACCCAAGACATCTCTTGTCACAAGGACTCTTGCCAACACCAAGCATGTGGTCAAGCTTCTTAGTGCTAGAGGCCATCCTAGACATTAATTCATTAGCTTCTTGAAGCTCCCTCTTTAAACCTTCTTCATTCCTCATAGACATAGCTAATTCATCAATTAGCTTCTCTTCATTCTTCTTGAATCTTATCACTTGTTCACTTAAGTGATCAACTTGTGTTGAGAGCTCTAGGTTTTCTTCCTTCAATCTTCTACTTTCTCTCTTGTTCTTTAACCTTGAGCTTTCAAACTTGACTATGTAGTCTTGGAGATCCATCCTCTCCACATTTCCATTTGTGGATTATGATGAAGAGCCATCATCACTTGAGTTAATTTCCTCTTGACTCTCATTGTCTTCTTCACTGGTACCTTTGCTCTTATGGGAGGAGGCAAAAGCTATGAAGTTAGCCATAAGTTCTTCATCATCCAAAGACTCATCTCTCTCATCGGAGTCATCACTTCCACTCCAAGTGGTGGCCATCACTCTCCCTTTCTTGTTCTTCAAATTTCCACAATCGGGAGCAATGTGTCCCATGCCACCACATTCATAGCATTGGATCTTTTTCCTTTCACTCTTCTATTGTTTAGGCTCAAACCTCTTGAAAGGAGTCATTTTCTTTATGTCTTGGCCCTTGGATCTAAAACCCTTTTTGTTGGTCTTAACAAATTTCTTAAACTTTCTAATCAACAAGGCCTGTCTTCATCCGAGTCATCTTTCTCCTCCTTCTCACTTTTGGAGGCTTTCAAAGCAATTCCCTTTTGCTTTTTAGGAGGTGTGGAGATAGGACCCTTCCTAGACTCATATACTAGAAGTCTCCCAATCACCTCACTCGGCTTCATGTCTTTGTAGGTGCTATTTTCCTCTAAAGCCGTTACCTTGGATTCAAACCTCTCGGGAAGTGATCTCATTATCTTTTGCTTGATCCCTCTATCCAAGTAAGGGTCACCAAGTTGATGACTTTGGTAGACAATGTCCATTAACTTGATCTCAAAGTAGTTGAAGCACTCATTCTCCTCCATCTTTAGCATCTCGAATTGAGTTTGGAAGACTTGAAGCTTAGAGTCCTTCACCACTTTGGTTACCTCATGTGCAACCTCTAGGATGTCTCATGCTCTTTTGCAATCCTAGTGTTTTGAATCAATTTATATTGATTCTCGTCCATTGTATATATGATGGCATGCACTGCCTTTCTATTCCATTTTGATGCCTCAAACTCTTGCGCGTTCCATTGCACCTTAGGCTTGAGTACATCCTCTCCTCCACCCATAGGAGTCATCATAGGTGATGTGTAGCCGTCTTCAACCGCCATCCAAGCCCAGTCATGGATTTGACATATGTACTACTCCATCTTGCCTTTTCATGAGGCATAATTTAATCCGGTGAGAAGTGGAGGTCTTGTGCTATAAGCACCTTTATTGCCACCACCGTTTCCACTCATAGTGTTTATGAATTAATGAAATGAATGCAAATATATGAATGATCAAAAATCACACAAAATGCAAAACACACCAAAAATGAGCAAGGGTCACCTAAGTATATCTAGGAACCCGCTCTAATACCAATCGAAACTAATTACGATATTTTCAATATTAATCTAAAGGGGGGGTGAATATATTTTAATTAATTTTACCCAATTTTCGTGATTAGTCAATTTTACGAAAATACCCCTAACTAGTCAATCTATGTATCAAGTGTAATATGTGCGGAAATATAAAAGACACTTGATATTTATGTGGAAACCTTCAACAAGGAAAAACTACGGGCTGTATAGTGTGCCACACTCGAATCTCGAATCCACTAATTGTAATGACAATTACAACCTAAGTTGACCTCAACCTCTCACGGTCTATAACCCACCACTACTACCCGCAGGCCTATAAAAGTAGACCTAGTCCAATTTGCTTGTACCACTCACCGGTAGTCACAAGACTTACTTCTTAATGAAGAGAATCAACAACCTAATGTGAATAATATGATATTCAAAAAGCAAGTAATGATAGGTTACACTAGATGCCTATCTAGGATGAAAGACGACAATAATCACAATCCTATATATCAATCTTTGCTATATGACATGTCATAAAACTTAGCTATCAAAGATTAAACAATCATAAAAATAGCTATCAAAATACAACTCTCAAACAATCAACACAATCATCTCAATCTTGACAATAGAATATATTCTATAAACATGCAAGTAATAAATGAGATTGCTTGTTAAGGAAGACACAAAATATGTAAGATATTAGTGACCAACTTACCAAGCTAAAAGTGTTGAATAAAAACCAAACATAGATTACACCTAGATGATCATGGATGATGCTAGATGATGATTTGATGCACTTGGATATGTGTTTGAGTAAACAAAGGAGAGTTCTTTAGTGATTTTTTCTCTTTGAAAAAATGTTAAGTCAAAATATGATTTGGACTCTCTTTTTTAACTGACCTAAAGTCAAAGTAGCATATATATAGGATGACAAATTGATGCTACGTCGTTTTGCAAAGTTTTCAATAATTTTGCCTTGACTGCCATACACACACCATACGTAGGGCAGATATATGGCGGTTCACCTAGGAAATGAAGAAAAAGTTCTTCATGATCGCTCTACGCGTAGGGCGAAAATCAGGCGAACCGAGGGTGGATGCTCTCGGGATTTTGAGAGCCGCCCTACACCCGCTGTTCGTTGGGCGTCTAAAGGGTGGAATGTGGATGATAAATAAATCGACCAGTGGCACCGCTCTACGTATGGCGAAGTAGAGCGGTTAAGAGCAATTTGCTCTAACCGCCATATAAGCGTTGTACGTAGGGCGCTTGAAGGGCGGTTTGTACAGCACCCTTAAAAACCAGGATGCATCAATGATAAGGTATTTAAACACACAAGATGCAATCAAGTTAAACATTCATAAAGAGAGATTAATGAACATTAATGCACAGATAATAAAGAACCACAACATACAAAAATAAGAATTATGCATGTGTTGTGAATGTGTGCAACTACATCTCTTCATAAGCAAGTAAGCACTTAGAAATTTACCTTTGAAGTGCTTGATCTCTTAAGGACTTGAGAGTGCTTTGGTTGTGCAAAGCACCAACCATCAACAGCCTAAGCTACCCTTACATCAATCCCCACTTGTGATTTGTCACTGAAATAAGTCAATCAAAACTTGAGAAACTTACAACTATTATATATACCATGAAATAAGGTTTTGGACTGGAATTAATCGACAATTCAATAACCACGGAACAAATTACACGTGTACGTATGAAAGGAAATATTCTGGTCGAACGAAAATAGGCCCAATACGAGGATTCAAATATGAGGAAAGTAAATACTCCTTAATAAAATACTTTACATGAGGAAACATGCACGATTAAACTTGAACAATTTAGCACTAACAAATTGCACGATTTATGCATCAACCACACTAACCTAACAAGATTTTGTACATGAAGTTGTCATTTCGTACTTGTTAATGGATCAGGATTCTCTCCTCTACTTTTTTGTTCCCCTTAGATTTGGACTAGATTGTTGAGACCTAATTATAACTGAAAATCCATGATCCAGATTTATTGGTTTCTTTCTCTCTTATGCAAGTGGATGTTTCGTTTACACCCTCTCCTACCTCAGTTGAAACCTTGTAGGAAAAGGATTTTTTCACATGGTTAGAGGATGACAATAGACCCTTGCTGGGCATACATAGATACCTACCTGTCATTGCTAAGCAAGAAGAGACCCGTCAACATCCCTTGTAAATATAAGCACAGATTAGCCATATTGGATTGCAAAATCTTTGTAAGTAGATTGGTAGCTTTTTCACAAATGTTTATGAAAGGGATAAGTAACCTCTAAATTCTTTGGGAAGCAACCGGACTAGAGGAGTTGATGGGATCATGGGAAACTTTGACTATTGAGCAACCTACCTAATTGACGTTTGTAAATAAATGGGCAATTACACTTAACATCAAACAATTCAGAACCGATATTGTAAGGTGATATTAGAAGCATGGGCTACTCAAACAACTTAATGAAAAAAATATTAAATAGATCACATATTACACACATTTCCTTAAAACCAAAGTAGAATGAAACATTGTCCATGAAACAAGCTAATAGTGCCGATAAAAGGTTCTCAAATTGGGCGGTCTTGTTGGTGCAAAATTCAAAAGTCGATCAGGATATCACTTGATAGATTAGGGTTTTTAGCCAGAGGGGCAAGTTTGTCTAGTGTGTCCAGGTCTATGACATATACTACAAGTACGTGGAGGCTTGGTTGGTCGAGATGCATCAAACGTTGGTTTTCGAGACCTTGATTTGTTGTGTTCCTTTTTAGAGCAATTTGAACAAGTCTTCTGGTTGTAATTGTTAATGGACTTTCTCAGTCTTCCAGACCGTCGATGCAATTTTAACTCATGCTCGGGACCTGATAAGTTATTGTTTATACATGTTGCAGAAAGGCTTAGTGGATCAACAATGTGCAGTAGATTTTCATCTTTGTCCACGTCATGTTTAGGGTGTAATGGTAAATCTTGTGGAGGGATATCATTTGAGCAAGGACACAATGATGAATTGATATTGGCTGAGCAACCCATGCCGTCTTCTTCACCCGTTAGAACAGTTGGACAATGAAGTTTCTCATCATTAGCATAATCAAAATCTAATTGAACCACCTTGTCATCAAAGCTTGATAGAACCCCAGACTAATACAGAGGATCTATGACAAGATTCACACCGCCATGATTACTGCCGTTAGCATATTTCTTACCGGCTGTAGCGAGTGGGCTTTGGGGAAATATGGACTTCCTGATTGATGGCGGAGTAAAAGAGTCATCAACGAGGGAACTATTCGAAACACATTCATTACTACAAGTTGCGGATCTGTATCCGAGTGAACTTATAACAAGGCTGAGTGTAGATTTACACTTCTTTATGGGTGGCGACGTATATGCTTGATTAGCAGTGGAATCGAAGGTTGATACTTTTGTCATCATTTGAAGAGATGTACCGATTGCTGGGGTTTGGTGTAATAGATGCGGCATAGACAACTGTTCAACTTGGCTTCGGAACCGTTTGTGAAACACAGACACATAACATTCAGGATTCTCTTTGTTATGCGAAATGAAGATCTATAAATCTAAGTCATAAATCATTTCAACTATGGAGCCATCAATTCTAGTACTTATCTTGAACTCAACTTCATCACAATTTAAGCCAAAACGACTACATATCTTCTCTCCCAATGTTTTCAAAGTCTCTTTCAGTGTCACTGGCAAAAAGAAAACAACTTTAAGGTTGAACTGTCCATCTTCCCACTGTCCATCGTTGTTCACTATCAACAAAACCATATTTCTAAAGCTGTATGCAACAGTTGTAATTAGCTCCTTCATCATGGAATTAAAATTAAAATACATCTCATCAATGTCATAAAACGATCAAGGAATTAAATTTCGTGTCATTTTATGAAAATTACATTCCATGATCATGTAAGGATCATGGAATGTAATTTTGTGTTTTCATGTGAGGATCATGGAATGTCATTTCATGTCATGGGAAGATCATGGAATGTAATTTCGTGTTGTCATGGGAAGATCATGGAATGTAATTTCATGTCATGGGAATATCATGGAATGTAATTTCATGTCATGGGAATATCATGGAATGTAATTTCGCGACAGGGTAGGATCATGGAATGTAATTTCGTGTCATGGTAGTTTCATGGAATGTAATTTCGCGTCATGGTAGGATCATGGAATGTAATTTCGCGTCATGGTAGGATTATATCTTGCTTAAAGCTTGTAAAACATCCCCCAATTAGGGACTTAAGGATACAACAATACAGGGAATGCCATAAAACTACTACATTGACTAAAACACAGGCTTTCACAACGAAGAACAAGAAGACCTTCTCAATCATTTTCAGCATTTGTTATATGAATATGAAAGAAATCAATCATATGTATATTTAGATTGACATAAACACACACAGGTCGCGAAGAACAACAAGAAGACCATTCTTAATCATTTTCAACATGTTATATGAAAATTATTAAACAAATCAATCAAATGCATTTACAGTTACAGTTCAAGTTCCTAAAGATACATACCTTCTTTGATATTGGGGATGGTTGAAACAGATTAGGACTGCTTCAATCACGGCAACGGATCGACAACTAGAAAAAAGATAATGGCAGAGATACGAAATATTGCAGGTAAATTATTTTAATTGGGTGCCATTTCGAAGTGTAAGGGTTTAGGAATATCGGTTAACTGACTTGAATTTCAATTTAATAAGATGACGTACAAATCAGTCGGAACTTTGAAGACATTGGCCGCGGCGGATTTTATCCGTTTGGGGATTGCCTTCATCTAATATAAGAAGGAGATGAGAGATCTATTACCCACAAAGCAAATTATATTTAATGACAGAGTCATTTTTGACCTCTTACATCAACAACTATTGACACTCTCCATGGGTATACTTGTCAAAAAACCCATTAACTTCCACCACACAATCACTACATCGGTTATATTTGTTTTTTTTAAAAAAAATTTGTGGCTATTTGTAAAAAGTGGAAAACGAAAGTGGTTGTTCTATAGAATTAACCGATTAAATAATTTGATTGGAAGATCCTCGGTTTGATTGGAAGTTAATGTGGTTGGACCTACTGTTAATCGAAGGAATAGAAAAGAATCAGACGGTCAAAAACTCAAAATCAATGAAACAATAAATAACATACGATGAATGTGATAATCACGAGTTACACGAGAAAAGAAGAAGAGGAAATAAGGAGAAATAGAACCAAATTGGATTGGTTTTGTGGTAATATCACCAACTTAATAAGTTTTGTAGAAATAGCACCAAAGTAAGTGATCTACCCAAATTGCCCCTCACTTATTCTTTCTTCCTCTCTCTCTCTCTCTCTTTCTCTCTTTCTTCCTCTCTCCTTTGCTTTTTTTTTCAAAGAACTCCATTGATCCATCAATGGAGGTCGAGACAGACCTCAAATGTAGGTCGAAAGACCTCCATTGGAGTCGAAATGACCTCAACCTCCATTGGTGGTTGATGAAGAAGAAGATTAAAAAAAAAATTCTAAAAATAAGTCTCGGGTATTTGAAAATAAGTCTCAGGTATTTAGAAATAAGTCTCGAGTAGGTCACCCGAGACTTATTTCAAGCTATTTCCAGCTACCCAAGACTTATTTCAAAATACCCGAGACCTATTTCTAGAAAAAAAAAATTATGACGGAGGTCATTTTTGATGACCTCGAATGAAGTCAACCGTTTCAAATGAGGTCGTTTCGATCTCCATTGATGGATCAATAGAGTTTTTTTTTTTTTTTTTTTTAAGGAGAGAGGAAGAAAGACATAGATAAAGAGAGATCAGGGACAATTTTGACAGATCACCTTAATTGGTGTCATTTCTACAAAACTTATTAAGTTAGTTACTTTTACAGAAATAGTTTTGAAAAGAGTGTTAGAATTTTAAGGACTCCGAGAAAAATCAACTCTCTCGCAATTAATTTTTTTTTTTGTCTAGTCTTCACGGTACCCTAAAAAATCTCTTCTTCCTAAATTTTGACAGACGAGTTCCACTGCACCACACTCGAACACAAAACCCTGATTTAATCATCTTTATAATTATAAACCCCACCCCCCCCAAAAAAAACAAAAAAAACAAAAAAAAAAATTGAAACCCTAGCTAAACCTAATCATCAGTATCACCAGCAATATCTAAAACAAAAACAAAAACCCTTTTGAGAAAACCTAAAACCCATATCAGTCTTTTCGTCTTAAAGCCAATTTCCCTCGCTCTCACATTCTCTCTCTTCAATTCGTTTTGGTTTCTCTTTATAGTTGTTGTTTGTTTGACAACAAAGTGAAATGCTTTTTAACTATGCAGAAGCTTTTGCGCCTCAACCCTTCAAGCCCACTCCTCTGCAGTTGCGCTTTTAGCAACCCTTCTCTTTCTTTAACAAAAGTGAAGTTCAACCCACAGCCCACCATGCCGCCAACGGTAGCTTCCTTATTATCGGGATGCGGCGGCGGCGGCGGTTACGCCTTTTCCGCAGCCTTGGTCAGGAAAACCAGTACGGTTTCGTCGCGGATTCACTTCCGGTGCTCCGTGGAGTCCAAAATGCCGTCTGCGTCCAGGGCTTGGGTGGTAATGAAGAAGGACGTTCCGGGTAGGGCGTGGTACCACACTGTGAATGCCGTGGACGGAGTTCAGGGCGGTGAAAGTGATGATGGTACTGAAGAGAAGCCGCCGGTGAAGTTGCATAGACGTCAAAAGAGCTGCGGTGGTGGGTTGGTGGGGAATCCTGATTTGTTGGCAATTCCTGGTGTTGGCCCGAGAAATTTGAGGAAGTTGGTGGACAAAGGAATCGGAGGTGTTGCAGAGCTCAAGCAATTGTATAAAGATAAGGTAATTTTTTTTGGTTTTTTGGTTTTCAGATAATATTTAACTGGAATTATAAGTCTGCAGTGTGAAAATACGTGTAAAATAATGTGAAAATCTGTGTGTATGTCTTTTTGTTTTTGTTTTGAGGAATATTTAGTGCTTTGCTTTAATTTTTTGGCCAATTTATTTGTTTGTTACATAGGCTATAATCGAAAGAGTTTTGTGTTTTAACTGTGTAATTGTGTCAAGATCACGTGAAAAATCGATGGATGGCTGTTGTTATTTTGCTTGAGATTTGAATTCATTTGTGAGCATGTTTTGTGTACCTTGAACTGAGTTTCGAATTTCTGTTTCCTTTTCAGACGTCTGACTTTAAAAGGTTGATTTTGTACCCTCCATGCTTCTGTTTTGTAATTAACTTGATTTTGAAATTATTTTCTGTGTTTTGATCTGTTTGAATTGACATTTTTACATTGGTGTATTATGATATTCATTTCCTATATGGAAATGAATGATGAAATTTGAGAATTTATTACCAAATCTTTGACACAATGATTATGGTTGATTTTGGTGGCTGTTGGGATCCGAGTGGTAAAATGTTAAAATCTTGGACTTAAGTTAATGGCTTGAGAAATCAAGTAGATACTTATGTTTAATTATAAGTAGGAAACACTATAATATAGTTGGTTACGTTGCTTTTTTGGTTTGCCTGCTGATGAAGACTTTTGGGGCTACTTTGTTCAGTTCTGGAAAGCTAGTCAGAAGATGGTTGAGTATTTACAGAGCTCTGTGGGAATTATTCACAAAAATCATGCTGAGAGTATAACGATTTTCATCAAAGAGAGTGTGGATGAGGAGCTAAAGGATTCAAACTCAGATTGCAAGCCCGCTAAGAAAAGAATAACTTTATGTGTGGAGGGAAATATCAGTGTTGGGAAGACAACATTCCTTCAGAGGATAGCAAATGAAACTCTTGAGCTTCGTGACCTTGTTGAGATCGTTCCCGAACCCATCGATAAGTGGCAGGATATTGGACCAGACCACTTCAATATTTTGGGTGCCTATTATGATGCGCCAGAAAGGTATGCCTATACCTTCCAGAATTATGTCTTTGTCACAAGGGTTATGCAGGAGAGGGAGTCATCTGCTGGAGTTAAGCAACTTAGGTTGATGGAGAGGAGCGTATTCAGTGACAGGATGGTAAGAATTTACAACTTGTCATTTCCGGTTGATGAAATATGATAACATTTTGTTGTTTTGTACTTCCTCATTGTAAAATGTTGTGGAATCAGTATTTCGTGCTCTTTGTTTTAACTGGATGGCATCATAAAAGTTTCACATTCTATGAGAACAAAAGGAACTTCTGATTGAAACTTGGAATTATGTATATATGTTTCAAGTTGAACGATGACCAAAATTGATGAATCTGAAAATGCACAGTTTCATTTTTCATTTGGTTGACCTGTTAGAGAGGAAAAGTGGATTGGAACCCTCTGGGAGTACTGGCTGTTCTTTTCCACCAATATCCATCAATATAATAGAGGTACACCTGATGCATTTTCTCTCAATGTTACTTAATATAGGTCTTCGTACGAGCTGTGCATGAAGCAAAATATATGAATGAGATGGAGATTAGCATTTATGACTCATGGTTCGATCCAGTTGTATCAGTTTTACCTGGGCTTATTCCAGATGGTTTCATCTATCTTAGGGCAAGCCCTGACACTTGCCACAACAGAATGATGCTACGGAAGAGAGCTGAAGAGGGAGGAGTTAGCCTGGACTACCTACGTTGCTTGCATGAAAAGCATGAGAGTTGGCTTTTCCCATTCGAAAGTGGTAATCATGGGATATTATCTGTCAGTAAGCTCCCACTGCAAATGGACAGCTCTTTACATCCTGACATCAGGGACCGTGTGTTCTACTTGGAGGGTGCACACATGCATTCCAGCATTCAGAAGGTATCACTCAAGTTCTTTTGCGTGAACTTGTATAACTTAATGAATTTCAGCTTAAGTTTTTATTATTTTTTTAATTTACTTTTATTATTATTACTAGTACGAGGAAACACAATTTGAGATTTAAATCCACAGGTTCCTGCTTTGGTTCTTGACTGTGAACCCAACATTGATTTCAGCAGGGATATTGAAGCAAAGAGACAGTAAGCTAACCATCCATCTAAGAGATAGTTGGCATAGTTGTATCTCATCCCATCATGTCCATGTGTGGTGTATTCATTCATTTATATTTGCTTCTGCATTTTTGAACACACTTTTCTCCATAATATGTTATACATGTAAGTTCTCATGAACCAGTGTGCAGACACGGACCTCTTACATGTAATATCAGACACACAAGTTGACAGATCTACCGACTTCTCCAGATCTATGTGCTTTCTTGTGCATGTGCTGTTTTTCTTTTTCCAAATTTAATCTTCATGCTGCTTGTTGACTAGGTGACCAAAAGGGACAATGGACCAATATTTAGTGATGCTTAGGAACTCTTGCATGCTTTTTGTTGAAAATAGAACTTGATTAAGCAAGTATATGCATCTGAACTTGAACATTGCTTTCTGCAGAATAAAAAGTACTAAAGATTTGATTTACTTCCCATATTGACTAAATCGTACTTCATGTGCATCTCTTAATTTCCCATATGCCTAAAGATTTGTGCTTCACAATTTTATTTTTGTGTAGATATGCAAGGCAAGTTGCGGAGTTTTTTGAGTTTGTGAAGAAAAAGAAAGAAGTTCAATCTACTAAATCTGTGGAAGAAGGTGGCGTGACAGGCAATCAACCACCGGTGTTACTACCACATAAAGGTGGATTTTGGTTACCTGATGGAAAGCATTTCCCAGAGTCGGCCCTCAAATCTCTAGATTTTAGACGAGCCATGTCGATAATGTCTGGCCAGTAATGCGTTTTTCCCTTCAAGTCCCAGATACACATTTGAAGAGGTATCTGTTTTTGTGTAATGTGTCTGGGAGTTGTATGCTTGTAAAAAAATTGTTCTTAACCTTTAACCTTTAACCTTTTAGAAAGTTGTAGAGAGACTGATGGATGATGATTTGGTGATGTGCTGATTAGTTCCTGAAAGTTATGATTTGCCTTTCTAATTTCACTAAACTCCTTGTACTTATTTGCTAGTCTCAATATTTGCTTGTGTCAGGTGTTATGGAAAAAAATACACGACTCCAACAGTTCTGGACCTTCCGGTGTTCATACATGCGAAAATGTTGGACGCACGAGTTTAAATTGTGTGTTCAACAATATGCGCTAGAAAGAGGGGTTGTGCGTTTCAATACTAGGATTCAAATAACCTCATAAACTTGTGAGAGACGGGTATGTCCAACAGTAGGGATGGGAGTTGATCCCCACACCACATTGACACCAATCGCGACGTTAACTCCTCCTATCCCACAATCTAACGTCGACGGCGGGGGTGTGATAATTTCTGCAGACGCACCTATTGGCATCATTCTAGACACATTCCATCAGGAATCTTTATGCTGAGTGATTAACGACACGGCTAGGGAAGGGATCAGCATAACTGCAACCACCAATATAACTTCTACCTACCAGTTATCAACCCTAACTAGGGATGGCAGTGGATCGGATTAGGTATGGATACCCCAATATCCATCCCCATATTCGTTAGAAATATATATCTCTATCCCCATACTCATCCTCATTTCTAAGTGAACGGGACGAATTCGAATAATTCGCTAATTAAGATAGAGATATCCATCTCCGCTCCATTTATATGCATATCCGATGAAAATACTTTAAATTTTTATACTTTTTAAGAGAAAAATGTAACTAACATATGTAACGGTACATTTTATCCTATTTAAGGAGAAACAAATACTTTCAATAAAGTTCAAATATAAAAATTAATAATAACTTATATAATTAGAATTAATAATTATAAAATAATTTTTTATACTTTTAAAATATTAAAATCTATAATGGATCCGGATGGGGATGGATATCCATCCACATCCCCATCCCCAAAAATAAAATGGATATTAGGATGATATTCATCCCCGCTTCGTCCCCGATATAATAGTATCTATCTCCATTTTAAATGGAGCGGATTCTTATAGATATCTGTATCCGTGGGTAATTTTACCATCCCTAACCTCAACGGTAGTGTATGACCATAAATTACGCTCAAAGATCGTGGGTGCAACCCCAAGAGCATCGCGCAAGGCAGGTTTAGATAAGGCGGGTCATCGTGGAAAAAGAGGATACCACCAGAGAAGGGATTATCGCAAAGATGATTAGAGTTCAAAGGGAAACGATCACCAGTGGGATCGGGATCCGGCCAGGCGAGATGATTGGAAGGAAAGAGAGAATGAGAGGCACAATCTCCTGGGAGGATAGTAGGAAGTATAACAAAGATGCCCTAGATCACGCCCGTAAGGATCAGCACAACATGAGTAGAGGGAGGTCCCAGTCAACTTCAACTGATGAAGATGCCCCACTTAGAAAACGTCGAGCGAAGAGTCCTCCAATCAGATACAACCAGCATAATGCTCAAATTATCAGTCGGATATCAAGTAATCCTTACGGGATTACCATTCGTTAGAAAGTTGATGAACGTAGAGAACCAGAAGGCGAAAGAGAAGTCTTGTTGCGAAGGATAGAAGCGTTGGAGCGCATACAATGCTGGGGGAATCTGTTAATTGGCAACACGAGTAGCTCATTTTTCGATACCATCCGAAGAGCTCAAATTTCTGAAAAATTCAGGAAGCCACATATGGAGCAATTCAAGGCCAACACCAACCCCTTGGAGCACATGAGAAGGTATCATAGTGCAATGGCTCAACATGATTGTGATGATGCACTCATGTGCAGGATGTTCCCTTAAACTTTAAGAGATCAGGGATTTAGGTGGTGCGGAGGGCTTACAGATGGTTCCATCTGAAACTTCGAGGAATTAGTACAGGCCTTTACCAGACAGTTCATGGGAAACATCCAAAAAAGGAAGTCGATATTAGCTCTATCCACTTTGAGACAAAAAAGAGATGAGAAACTAAAGAACTACCTGACCAAATTTTCTCAAGAAGTATCGAAAATTCAAGATCCAAACGATGACGCGGTAGTGTCAACTTTCATCAATAGCTTGCAACACAGCCAGTTGTCGTTCAGTCCGAGGCAAAAGGGAGCTACCACTTACGTGCATCTGGTCGATGGCGTGGGAGGATATGTGATGCAGTCGTTTTTGCACAACAAAATAATGTTTTAATGTGTTCGTTTTGAAAACCAATTTTCACAACTAGAAAATCCACTTAGATGTAAAATTTAGTAAAATGGTAAGCAAGGATTCGTTCCACAGGGAATTAGAGTAATTAGTTGAATTAATTATCTAGTCTTATATGCATTAAAGTAAATCATGATAGTTTGATGGTGTGTGGTTTGAGAAACCACCAAACTTACATGTAAAAATAAAAGTAACAAAATGTAAATAGCATATGAATAGATAGGAATCCAATATCAACAATCTAAATAAGAGAGTAATTAAACAATTAATAGGAAATTCTAAGGAAATGATAGAGTAGCTAATGGACTATGAGAAATTCATACATGGCATCATTAACATACAATCTACACAATCAAGGACCGATCTCATTCGAAAGTGTTGTTTAGGTCGTCACTACGAACCCTAAACAACTTCCCACCAAAATGCCTAATCGATTAAGGAGAGGGGGTCAAGGTGGGATCAATTAGTGACGATCAAAAGCTTAGGCAAAATAGTGGTTGATCATCCCTCCAAAAGCCTATCATATTCATTATGTGCTACAATCAATCAAGTGTGTTAATACCTTAACCAATTTTATCATAAATAAATCCTACAACATATTGTAATCAATAAGTGTGTCAATACTTAATTAATCACATAAGTGCAAGATCTAATTAAAAAGTAAATAGAACTACAATTATGCAAACATATTATTCAAAGCTTTAATAAATACTCATGTCCAAAAAGTCTCTCAAATCATCCACTAAAATGGGGGTTTAATTGCACATATTACAATCAATGGGAAGGTAAGTAAAAGATTAGGAAATCACCATTCGGCCTCTTTTTATAGAGATTGATCTTTTCCTTGCCTTTGATGCTCCTTGTGTAAAGAGTGGATGATGAGGATATGTCTAGATAGGTGAAGTCAAATGCAAAGTGAAAAAGGAAATAGGTGGAGAAGATAGGAAGAGAGAATTGATTTAGGAGGAGTAATCTAGATGTTTATTGGAGAGGATAAATGGTGGGATTATAAATGGTGGAAGAGTGAGGTTTCTTGGTTTCCAAGAGTTGTCTAAAAGGGTAAAAACTATGGTAAATTTATAGGGTTTTCAAATTAGGTCTCGGGTGGTTAATTACTACTTCTCTAATTGCCATTTTGGCCCCTCAAAGGGGTGCATCTTGTAATATTCCCACCAAAATCAGCCAATTAGAGATGACACAGTGAGTTTCGCAGTTTGGCTTGAATGGTGACAATTGGGCGACAATTTTGGCGACAGTGTCAGGTGCTAAAAATCATCTCTATCGCCATGGGGTCGCTGTGGTGACATCGAAATACAAACGACGACATTGATTTTCGCGGTGTGGTCGCGATTTGGAAAGTGGCGACATAGGGGAGTGACGGCCATGGATTTGGGACTTGGATTCCGGCAGTTTTGGAGCGCCGAGAAGAGGTCCATCTAGGTTCGCGTGAGTCTGGCGAGTATTTGCACTGAAAATCGACTGAAAATGATTAGAAGAGGCCACTTACGGGAGGCTTGGACCAAGGTTAGGGTTTGCTGGTTCGTTTGGCAGGAGGTTGGAGATGAATGTTGAAGAAGGTGGGGTGCAATCAGCAAGGGCAGGGGGTGCGCGAAGACTTGGGTCTTTTGGGCAGGGGTGTAGTCAGGTTGCATTTGAGGGATGTGGCAAGTGTTTGGGTTTGACATTTTAGGCTTTCTATTTGGCCCACACATTAGGCCTAACACCAGATCTGCTTGTCTTCAATGAAATGCACCGCATTAGATTTGGACAAAGCTTTGGGCTTCTATGTTGGGCCAAGAATCAGTTGTTCATAGAAGAAGGCATGGGTGCGCTAAGAAACCCAAACCAACACATCAAAACGCGCAGCATCATCAACTGACGTGGCGTCCTTGACTGCTTTGCGTGGCGAATTGCAATAAGGTCCCCTGATCTCTTCCATAATTGCAATATCTTTAATCGTCCCTCAATTAATTACACTTTTACCCATAATTCTCCAAAATTCCTCCAAAGCCTATGAACATTATAAATACCTAAAAACACTCAATTTACACAATTAAATCATGAGATATTGCCTAAGAATTAAGCGAAAAGAGAAGAAAATGAAGGCTAAAATCATACCAATTTTGGTTCGATCAATATGCAATGGTAGAAAAGGAGCAAATGGCCCACGGTGGAGAATTCATACACAGTGGACGGCTTGAAGAGAGTAAGAGGCTAAAGGAGAATGGCCTGAAGGGCAATCTAAAGAGCCACAACTCGGCCAAAGGTAAGGAGGGTCGCAAGGATGATGACCTAAAGGGTAGAAAGTCTTTCAAGAGACAATTTACCAACTATACACCCCTGACCAGAAGGCAAGAAGAGGTGTTGGCTATGATAGAAGAAGAGAACCTACACAAGAGGTTGGCAAAGCAGTTGAACTTTGCTAGGAGGGATACCACCAAGTACTGCCGATTCTACCGTGAAAATGGTCATGATACCTCAAAGTGTTATTAACTCAGGGACTACATCGAGAAACTAATCAAAGAGGGACACTTGAAAAATGTGGTCATAAAAAGTAATGACGACCAACAAAGAGAGTCGCAAAAGGGTTATCAGGACAGAAAGGATAGCCCTAAAAGAGTCCAGGATGGTAGAGTTGTTAACACAATTTTTGGAGGACATTTTACAAGAAGAAGTAGCCTATAAAAGATGGCTAAAGTTCGCGAAGCTGTAGATGGACCAAGAAACCTGGAAGTAAATTCAATCGAACCAAACCAGAAAAGAGCTAAACAAGGTTGGGGCAAGATTGTGTTTTCTGATGCTGATGCCCACGGACTAGAAGTTAAACCAAATGATGCCATTGTGGTATCAGTCCGCATTGGCCATAGAGATGTCAGAAGGGTACTGATCGACAACGAGAGCTTAGTGGACATTTTAAGCATTGAGGTGTTCATCAATTGAAAATGCGGGTGAGGGATCACAACCACTGACGATCCCGCTCAGAGGATTTAGTGAAGCTGAAGTTAGGTCTTTAGGGACAGTCAAACTACCAGTTGAGATTTGAATCTACCCTTCCCAGAAGAGAGTGCTACTCGACTTCGTAGTGGTAGACATAGAGAACTGGTCTTACAACGCAGTACTGGGAAGACCCTTCCTGAAGAAGTCAAAGGCTATCACAGTGACCTATGCTTTAACGGTCAAATTTCCAACCAACGTAAGAGTATGTGTTATGAAAAGTTCACATGAATGAGTAAGGAATTCGAATTTGACCGTATAGAGAGAGAAGGCGAAGTCGGATGTGATATAGATTAAGTCGCTCAAAAAGGGTGACTGCTCGGGGCTGGATAAAGGTGAATCCTTTGGAACCTAATGTGATAGTGTAGACATCTCCTATGAGTTTTCGGCTCCCAAGACACCTCAACAAAATTGAGTTGTTGAGAGGAAAATAGGGTCTTTCAAGAGATGGCCCGTGTCATGTTGCTTAGCAACATTGTCCCTAGGAGTTTTTAAAAAGGCCTGACACTAGGCAAACCTCCTATGAGTTATGGATTGGTAGAAAGCCAAATGTGAGCTACTTCCACAACTTTGGAAGGACATGCTACATATTAAATAACCGTGATCACCTTGGTAAATTTGATGCTAAAAGTGATAAAGGTATCTATATTGGCTATGCCTTGAATAGTAGAGCCTATAAAGTTTTCAATTTGAAGAATCAAAGCGTCATGGAATCATCCAATGTTGTCATTGATGATGAAAGACTCAAGTCTAATGACCATGATGAGGAGGTTGTTATAGATGATGACTCTCCCTTAGAGAAGGTTGCGATGACTCTTAATGTTGGGACGTCTAACCTTAATGATGAGGACACACAACCCATTGATTGAGTTCCTCTCTTGAACTCTAAAGAACCCACTTTATGGGTTAGGAAACTTCATGATAAAGATGACATCATTGGAGAGGTTAATGAGGGTGTTAGGACTAGGCGTCAAATAGCTAATCTGATTAGTTATACACGCTACGCCTCTTAAATAGAACCTAAAAAGGTTGATGAGGCCATGAATGATGAATTTTGGGTTCTTGCCATGCAAGAAGAGCTAAACCAATTCAAGAGGAATAAGGTTTGGACTCTAGTTCCTAGGCCTAAGAACACTAATGTGATAGGCACCAAGTGGATCTATAAGGACAAATCCGATGAGGATCGCAACATAGTGCTTAACAAGGCTAGACTTGTTGCACAAGGGTACTCTCAAGTTAAGGGTATTGACTTTGATGAGACATTTTTTCCCGTTGCCCATTTCGAGTCCATTAGGCTTCTCTTGTCCATTTCTTATGTGCACAAGTTCAAATTGCACCAAATAGACATCAAGAGTGCCTTCCTCAATGGTTTATTATAAGAGGAAGTATTTGTTGAGCAACCAAAGGGGTTTGTGGATGCACACCACCCAAACCATGTCTATCGCCTCAAGAAGGATCTATATGGGTTGAAACAAACACCGTGGGCTTGGTATGAGCGCCTCACTCAATTTCTTGTTGACAATAACTACACAAGGGGTAGTGTTGACAAGATTCTATCCATCAAGAAAGATAATGATGAGCTCTTTATAGCTCAAATATATGTTGATGATATAATGTTTGGCTCCACCAACAAGAACAAAGTCCAACAACTTGTTGAAGTTATGTCTCATGAGTTTGAGATGAGTCTTGTTGGTGAGCTAAGTTACTTCCTATGTTTGCAAATTAGGCAATTAAATGATTAGATTTTTATAACCCAAGCCAAATATGCCAAAAACCTAGTGAATAAGTTTGCTCTAGAAAATGCCAAACATTGTGATACACCTATGAGTACCACTTTGAAGCTAAACAAGGATGCTAGTGGTAAAAGTGTGAAGCAAACTCTATATCGGGGCATGATTGGAAGCTTGCTTTACTTAACCACAAGTAGGCCCCGATGTATCTTTTAATATGGGTGTATGTGCTAAGTAGTAAGCGGATCCTAAGGAGTCTCATCTCTCTCCCGTAAAAAAAATCATTCGCTATGTGAATATGACATCCAACTATGGGATTTAGTACTCTTTAGACACTAATGCTAGTTTAGTTGGCTTTAGTGATGCGGTTGGGCAGGAAATTGTGATAATAGGAAGAGCACATCGGGCAGTAGCTTCTTCCTAGGGAATGACTTGGTCTCTTGGTTTTGCAAGAAGCAAAACTCGATTTCTTTGTTCACGGTCGAAGCCGAGTACATAGCCGTAGGGAGTGGATGCACACAACTCCTATGGATGAAGCAAATGCTAGTCGACTACGGATTCAACCAAGGTACACTCACTCTCTTTTGTGATAATATGAGTGCTATTGATATTTCCAAGAACCTAGTACAACACTCTAGGACTAAGCATATTGACATCCGTTATCATTTCATTAGAGAGCTTGTTGAAAATAAATGCAAAGTGCTTGAACATGTAGGCACTAATGATCTACTAGTGGACCTATTTATAAAACCCTTAGATGCAACAAGGTTTTAAACCCTTAGTAGATCTATTGGGATATGTCTCGTTGAGTGATGTGTTTTGGTGATTGACCTCATTTGGGGAACTCAAGCAAAGAGAACAATTGCATATTTGTTACATGCAAAAATTTGAAAATTTTTATGCTTATTTATTTAATTGCTTGAGTATCTTAGTTTCACATATGTATATATGCTTATATCTCAATAAGTGTGAACCATGTTTTGGATGTAATCCATGTCATATTTATGTTCAAACATGCATTTTTGGACAAGGAGATTCACTTGGAAGTACTTATTAATGACCTAATGATCTCCATGACATGATGATTCTTAATGACATGCTTAAACTATGAAAAACATGAAATTCAAATGACATGCTCAATGAAAAAGCATGAATTGATGATTGCAATTCTTAAATGCAAAACAATGTGTGAAAAGCTTATGAGACTCAAAATGAATAAAGGATCTTGTATTTGTTCTAAGGATTCTAACATCCAAATGTCTTTCTTTCCTTATTTGTTGAACATGTCTACTATCATATAGATATCTTATCCGGAAAAATCAAGAAGGGTGCAAAGTTGCTCATGACATGTTTCGCTTATAAAGTTAGATATAGTGCTCTAAAATTGAAATCAATAAATTCTCTATATCCTTGCTTTAATTCATGACAAATGGTGAAATTGGTTTGAATTCCTATAGGAAACCTTTGTCATTTGTTTTGCCAAATACCATTGATTTTTTAGACTTGAATGCAATATGTCTTGCATGCAAAGCATTTTTATTCACACATTTTCTATGACCACAAATCTCCTTGTATCTCTCCTTTTAATTGAGTTGCATAAAGTGCCTTATATGATTCTGCAAATGACATGTATGCTTCTATCTCTCTTTGCTTCAAGTGACCCATTTAGGGAATATTCCTTTGCCCATCTCATGACAAAAAGGGGGAGTAGTATGTTGGTAAGGGGAGAATGCTTATTGTGCTAATTGTAGTAGAAAAATTACATGTTGGGATAATACACATTAAGAGGGAGTAACCTTTTGAGGGGGAGCATTGCATTACACATGCATTGCTTAATGTTGTGCTTAAATTCTTAAATGTAAATACTTGTTTATGTTCTCACTTGATTAACCTCACATTTACTTGTATTGGAAAGTGTAGAAACTTTGTTTTGAAGGTTTGGTTGTTCTACAAGAGATTGAAGACTTGAAGGTTTATCTTTGTAATATCTTTTTGTAATGTAGAAAATCATTGTATGCCCGATAGTTTCTATTTTGTTGTGAGGATTAATGTGAGTGGTGGTTTTGTCATGAAATAGCCAAAAGGGGAGATTGTAAGGTCTTATTTATTTATTGGCTTATTTCATGGACAAACCACATTTGGGGTTGTTGTAAGGGTAGCTTAGGCTCTCAAGACCTCAAGATAAGAAGCATCAAAAGTAAATTTCTAAGTGCTTACTTTACTTTAAAGAGATATAGTTGTACACACACACATTCCATGCATATCCATACCTTTTGTATATTGTATGTTTTTATATGTGTACATTCATGTTTTTAAATATCTCTTCTTGCATATTTTATTGATTGTATCTTAGGATTAAAATGTCATGTCATAATAGAACCTTTTAGGATGCAAAATTGTTGTAGGCGCTATACGGTCACTCTACAGGGGCGCTCTACGTACATCGCCCACCTAATACTTGGTGGGAATTAAGCTAGTTGCTGTACAGACCTTATCGATTTTAATTGGTCGCTGGTTGGTCGCTTTACGGTCGCTATACAATGGCACCCTACAATGGCGCTGTTCGAACAGCTCCCATGAAGATTGTTCTTCATGTTTTTCGTGATTACCAAGTAGGCGCTATACAGGTCGCCCTACGTACAGCGCCCAAGGCTATATTTGTGTCACTTATCAAAATGCAGCACTTTGACTTTGACACCCTATATATATATATATATATATATGCCTCTATGACTTTAGGTCACATAAGAGAGTTCATTATCAGATTTCATACTTAGGATATTTTTCAAAGAGAAAAAAATACTCAAGAACTCACCTTCAAACACTCAAAGCTAATCCTTTTTGCATCAAACTTCATATTGCATCATATATGACCACATATGATGCCATATTCTAGGTTTCAATTCATTGATTTTATGACTAGACAATATTTGACTTGTGTGCTCACATGATTAAGTCTATGTCTACATGATTTGTACTTGATCCATACATTTCATATTCATGCATCATCTTGTATGATTGCATCACTTGGATTGTTAAACTAGAATATCATGCATTGTGTGCTCACTATCTGATTCTAGTTTCCATAGTTCATATTGATCATATGTCTTATGTTGAATGTGCTTGTATCATTTGCATCACATAGATCATAGCATTGTAAAAGGTGGAAGTCTTGGCTAAGAGTGTGAGGCTCTAAGTAAGTCCAAGCAAAAGAAGACTTGGTTAAGAGTGTGAGGCTCTAAGTAATTCCAAGCGTGGAAGTCTTGGATAAAAGGTGTGATGTCTCTAAGTAAGTCCGAGCGTAGTCTTGTTTAGGGGTGTGAGGCTTCAGTTAGACAAGCGTGGAAGTCTTGGTAAGGGGTGTGAGGTTCCTATAGGTCTGAGCAAGAAAAGTCTCTTGTTGTTAAGTGATTCTTCAACATAGAGCAAGGGAAGTCTTGGCAAGGGGTGTGAGGCTCATATAGGTCCGAGCAAGGATATTCTCTAGAGGCATGCGATGTGTCTCGGTTAAAGAATAGGCAAGTTCTTCTCTAGTGGGAATAGATAGGGAGAAATCCAATAGATTATGATACATGAAAATTGGTCACATTTAAGGGTGAATTCATATTTAACTAGTGAAAAATATTTTTATGATGATTGTGGATTCAACCCATGGATGTTTCCTCTTTAGAGGTTTACCACGTAAAAATCAATGTGTCAAATGTCTTTATCTCTATCTCTTTATATTTCTATGTATGATCAATATATCTTGTTTAAGATCTTCATGTTCTCACATCCTTGTAAACAATATATTTGTAGAGAAAGAGATGCACACATTATTTGTTGAATCAAAATTTGTTTCTTGTATTTTGTAAGTGTTTAAACATTGTATCTTGTGATATTCTATATCAAGTTGTAAAGTTCTATTTGTGAACTTACATTGTAATATTCTAAATACAACTTGTGGAATTTGTTTTGCATTGAACATTCTTATATATAAGGTACATTGTCTCTTGTTATATGTTGTGTAGACTAAGGGTGGTGAATCAAGCATACATGTGATTATTGTTTTCTCATAACAATCATGTTAAAGGTTTATTTGTATACTTACCAAGGTTTTAACAAAAATCTCAAAAGAGTTTTAAAATTAGAGTGTCAACAAATGCACCCCCACCCTAGGTTGTTTAGTATAAACTTGTAGGTATTTTCAACACTGCTACAATCGTGTCTACAGTACCTCATCTACAGTACCTGCTACAGTACTTGCTATAGTACCTTTGCCCGTTTTACTATTCTAATTACCAGTTTCACTGTTTCGATCGCGGATTTACTATTCTGAGTGTTGGATTTACTGTTTTGATTGCCGGATTTACTGCTCCGCTACCAAACTCTAGGTATTGTCCGTTCTTTTGCTTCTACTGCTACTATGTCTGGTTCAGGTACTTCTATAATTTCTAGTAATAATACTTGGATAATTGATTCTGGTGCAACAGATCACATGATTTTTTATTCATTATAGTTCGACTGAAACATGTAGTGTGTCATATGCTGATAGTACACCCACCCCAGTTAATGGGGCTGGATCTCTATCATTAACTCCATCTTTACACTTGTCATTTGTTTTACATGTGCCTACCTTATCTAATAACTTACTCTCTATCAGTCGGATCACTAAATCTCATAATTGCACTGTCACTTTCTGGCCTACTCATCTTGTGTTTCAGGACATTCGCACCAAGGAGACAATTGGAACTAGTAGGGATAAAGGGGGTAGTGTTGGCAAAACGGGCTGGCCCAAGCCATTAGGCCCGTTTGCTAAACGGGCCGGCCCCTCCTGGTAAGAGAAATGCCCGAACTAGTAAGGGAAACAGGTCGGGCGGGGCCGACCTGTAGGAAGGAAGGAGGGGCCCGGCCTGGGTCCGTGGCCCGTGTTGGGACAGGTCGGGCCTTAACAGGCTTCGAATTTTTTTTTTCCATACAATATTATTTTTTATACATTGTAATAATTTTGTGTAATTATTAATGTAATAATTTTAATATGAAATATAACATTATTCATTTCATACAACACTTAAGTTTTCGATGAAAAATATATTTGTAATTTCATATTAAATTTGTTGTGAAACATATAAATTACAAATCAAGATTATCTCATTAAAAACCTTACGAAGAAAAACCCAATGAGATAAAAACTTGATAAGGGAAAAAGAGTGCAATCGGAAAAAAAAAAAAATTAAATATTTACAATTACATCAGCTCGCCGGCTGGTTTCTACCAGAACTCTGTTCGATGGTCATGTTGGAGAAGTCATCCATGAGTTCTTCGGTTTCCAGTTGATGTTGTCGTCTGAATCTTGCATTCTACCAATCCTTAAGGCATATCAAAGCTTCCACAACATCATGGGCCAATGAACATCTTTTTTCTTCTAGTATTCGTCTAGCCGTGCTGAACACCTGCTCCGACGAAACTGTTGAAACTGGGATAGCAAGGACGTCACATGCTAATCTCGATAGAATAGGGAAGCTGTTTCTCTTGCCGCGCCACCATTTCAGAAGATCGTTGGTTGTGAAGTCATCGTTCTCTGTGATGGAGTACTCCGTAGTTAGATATCTGTTCAGCTCCATGTGTTGTCGTTGACCTTGACTTTCACTCGGACTCAAACTTTCTGAAGCGCGAGAAGTTGTGGCCTTGTTAAAAAAAATTCTCATGAGCGTCGATTGTTGTTGGGTTTGTTGCTAAGAAGGCGCTGGTTCTGCTGTTCTGTGGCTGTACTTGTTCTCATAAATAGAAAAAATCTCGAACATTTGGGATTTCAGTGTACTAAGATGTTCAGCAACATCCGTTTCACTTAATCCCAGAGCCTCACCCAATTCTTTGAAAAAAACTTCTAAAGCATTAAATATGAACCTAGGATCTACAATAATACCAAGGGCATACAAAGAGGAATTTTCCCCCAATATTGTTCAAATATTTTTTTGCATAGCAGCAACAGTGGAAGCTACCATCACATTTACACTATATTGTCTAAGTACATCAGCCATGTGATAAAGTCTATGAAGTGCAAGAGGAGATGTAGGGTAATAAACCCTGGAAAGTTCCACAGTAGCATCATAAAAAACTTTTAAAAATTCAACAAAAACATTGGCCACATACCAATCACCATCTGTGAGTTTTTCACGTCTGATGTCGTTAGTGGTGTTCAGATTATAAAAATTAGTAATTTGCGAAGCATATAGTAAAACAGATTTCAACATAATATATGTTGATGTCCACTTTACCAGCATATCTGTTTGAAATTTACGGGGTATTAGGTCCTTTGATGTACAATATCTAGCAAACTCAGCAATTCTTTGGTTAGATGCCATAATCCAACCCAAAGCCTCCCTAATATTGTCGATTTGACTTTCCACCACGCTTTAAACCTGATTTTACAATCTAGTTTATAATTTGACATGCACAACGGGCGTGGAAAAATTTTCCCACAATATTAGGGATTCTAGAATTAATGAAAAGTTCTATTGCTTTGGAGTTAGCAGATGCATTATCCAAAGTAATTGACATGATGAGGTTTTGAATGCCATAATCTTATATAACGAATATAATAATATCATAAATATTTTGTATAGTGTGTGAATAATCCATGACACGAAAACCAAGGAGCTTTTTTTGTAAAATCCATTCAGCGTCTACATAGTGTCCAGTGACACATAAATAATCTTGTTTTGAACGTCCGCTTCAGATGTCAGACATTAATGCAATTGAAAAAAAATTGTTTTGCAATTCATAAATCAATTTAGTCCTACATTTTTGAAAAGTACAAATCAAATCGCTCTTAGTTGTGTTTCTAGAAACATGGACATATTAGGGGTTAAAAGCATTAGTAATAAAATATTGAAAATGGGGGTTATCTTGAAAACCTTTGGGTTGGTTAGTTACAGCGCAGTACAACACCGCATGCTCACTGACCCAGTCGGGGTCATACTGCCACGTCCTCATAGAACCATCTAGGTTCCGCTACAGTTGGGTTTGTCAAGTTGTATCGACTTGCCAAAGGAAGCCATGCATTTGTCTCTATATCTCTTGAGATGACTAGTTCCGCTACTTGAACTAGTGAGTACAGATTGACAATACTTACATTGGGCATGCTCAACTTCAATACCAGATGTATTCTTTACCATTATCAGCTTAAAGCAATCCCACACCACCGATTTCTTCTTCTTCCTATTCTTACTCGAATTCATTGTCGAGGAAGAAGGTCCCACACCCGTAGTACTAAGGGGATCAGAATCGGTAGGGGTGGGCAAAAAACCAATGAACCGAACAGAATCGAACCGAACCGATGAACTGAATCGGTCCAATTGGTTTTTTTCTGGTTTTTCATTGTTAAACGGTTCGGTTCGGATCGGTTCGGTTCGTTTTTTTAAAAATCGGATATTTCGGTTCGGTTTCCGGTTCAAAGGTTTGAACTGGTGAACCGAACCGAGAACCGGTGTATATAATAAAAAATCCTTTTGTGTTATAGTCAAAACAACATTGATAGATAACAATTAAATATTACACAGTTTAAAAGAAAAACTGCATATAAATAAATAAAAACTGCATTAAATGTTATTATCTAAGAGGATAACATTTTTATATTATAATCAAAACAATATTAATAGCATATTATAAAAAGAAAAACTGCATATAAATAAATAAAAAATACTCATGTTAAATGTTATACAATCTAAAAAATACATGCCACGCAAATGTAAATAGTAAAATAAAAGGCCAAGAAATGAACAATCTTAGAAACTGAATTGATAAATATATACAACAATACTATCTATTACTTTGTTTCGTTCCCAAAACCGAAAAAACCGAACCGAACCGGTTCAATCGGTTTTTGATCGGTTCATACTTTTAAATTTTATCGGATCGGTTCACTTTTTCAAAAACCGGATATTATCAGTTTTTTATCGGTTCACTCGAAAAGTGAACCGATCCATTAAACGCCCACCCCTAGGGATCGGTATCGGTATGAAACTCACCATATAATCTATTGATATCCTTGTTCGGTATATAGTCACCGGGGGTTCAGGTTCAACTGTTTAGGATTCATTTCCCTAAGATAATAATTAAATAAATGATTAAATGTTACAGAATCATAGATACAATTATATATTTATACAAACAACAAATTAAACTTACAAAATTACAAATATACAATTATACATTTACACAATTAAACATAGTAGTTAATATATTATAAATTTCAAAAAATAATTTGGAATAAAATTTTCTAAAAAAAAAAACATATTCATAAAATTTGCATTGACAAATACAGAGTACTCTATCCACTAAATTGTCAAAGTGACTTGTTGGTACCAAGTTTATAATCATAATCATAATCATCAAAATTAAGATTGTAAACGAAAGTCCAAAGATTTTTCAACAGTAAGACTTGTTACTTGGTAGGACTCGTGACTTTGAGAATTTTGTGGACAAAGTACTCAGTATGCAAATTGCAAACTATATATACGCAAACTTAATATTTGATATTATGATGCGCATCTTTGGTTTCAAGACATGATTATGATGCCAAAATAAAACATAATCATTAATATATTTTTCTAAATTATTATTATTTTTTCTTATTTCTTCAACTCTACAAAAAAACATAATCATAATCATATTAATTCTAATATATTATTCATTTCAAAAAATAATTTGGAATAAATGTTTCAAAAAAAAAAAACATATTCATCAAAAATTGCATTAACAAATACCGAGTACTCTATCCACTAAATTCTCAAAGTGACTTGTCGGTACCAAGTTTATAATCATAATCATAATCATAATCATAAAAATTAAGATTGTAAACGAACGTCCAGAGATTTTTCAACAGTAGGATTCGTTACTTGGTAGAACTCGTAACTTTGAGAATTTTGTGAACAAAGTACTCAATATGCAAATTGCAAACTATATATGTGCAAACTTAATATTTGATATTATGATGCCAAAATAAAACATAATCATTAATATATTTTTCTAAATTATTATTTCTTATTTCTTCAACTCTAAAAAAAAAAAACATAAACATAATTTCAATAATTTCAAACATATTATTAATTTTTTTTTTAAAATTTAAAACTTTGGATTTATTTTTTCTAAATTATTATTTTCTTCTTATTTCTTCAACTCCAAAAAAAACATAAACAAAACATAATTATTCTAATATATTATTAATTTCAAAAAAAAAATTAAAACAATTTCGAATTATTTTTTCTAAATTATTATTTTCTTCTTATTTCTTCAACTCCACAAAAAAAACATAAACACAACATAATCATTCTAATAATATATTATTAATTTCAAAACAAATTTAAAAATATTTGAAATTATTTTTTTAAAATTATTATTTTCTTCTTATTTCTTCAACTCCACAAAAAAGCATAAACATTATCATTCTAATATATTATTAATTTAAAAAAATATTTAAAAATATTTGGAATTATTTTTTCTAAATTATTATTTTCTTCTTATTTCTTCAACTCCACATAAAAAACATAAACATAATCATTATAATATATTATTAATTTCAAAAAAACAATTTAAAAATTCGGAATTAATTTGCTAAATTATTATTTTCTTCTTATTTCTTCAACTCTACAAAAAATAAAAAATAAAAAATAAATAAAATAACATAATCATTCTAGTATATTATTAATTTCCAAAAAAATTTAAAAAATTCGGAATTCATTTTTCTAAATTATTATTATTATTTTTTATTTCTTCAACTCTACAAAAAAATAATTCTAATATATTATTAATTTCAAAAAAAATTTTAAAAATTCAGAATTAATTTTTCAAATTTTTTATTTTCTTCTTATTTCTTCAACTCTACAAAAAAAATCATTATAATATATTATTAATTTCAAAAAAATTTTTTTAAAAATTCGGAATTAATTTTTCAAATTTTTTATTTTCTTCTTATTTCTTCAACTCTACAAAAAAGTCATTCTAATATATTATTAATTTCAAAAAAAATTTAAAAAATTCGGAATTAATTTTTCAAAATTTTTATTTTCTTCTTATTTCTTCAACTCTACAAAAAAAAAATCATTATAATATATTATTAATTTTAAAAATTTTAAAAAAATTAGGAATTAATTTTTCAAAAATTTTATTTTCTTCTTATTTCTTCCGCTCTACAAAAAAAAAAAAAAAAAAAAAAAAACATTAACATAATCATTCTAATATATTATTAATTTCAAAAATTTTTAAAAAAATTCAGAATTAATTTTTCTAAATTATTATATTCTTCTTAAACTATACAAAGAAATAAACATAATATTTCTAATAATAATAATTTCAAAAATTTTGAAAAAAATTAGGAATTATTTTTTTGTAATTATTATTTTGTTGTTAAACTCACACAAAAAAAATTAACATATTACTAACAACAATATTAACTACACACATACTAATCACTAAATACTATGAGAGTTGAGAGTGCTGAATTAATTAGTCAATTGGATACCTACCAACATAACAAATAATAACATTAGTTATACACATATTAATAATAGTTAATAATTAAATAACAAATGAAAGTTAATTAAAAAAAAATAAACAAGACAATACCTTAGAGTAAGAGCCTTAGAATATGTAGAGACTAGATAGTGGGAGGTATGTAAATATATAATGTACAGTGTATAGTATATTAGTATAATAGTATATAGTATATAAATAATATATTAAATAAATAAAATAAATTACAAAATAGTTGAAAGAGTGAGTGAGAGATGTTGGAGAATGTAGAGAATAGAGAGAGTAAGAGAGTAAGAGAGTAGGGTAGTAGAGAAAATGTAGAGAATGAGGTGAAGGTGATGAGGGTATTTATAGGAAAAAGTGAGGTAAGGGTATAATTGGAACAAATTATAAAAGATTTAAAAAAATGTAATTTTTAAAAGTTTTGGATTTTTTTTCTCCCCCAACGGTCACTTGGTTAATTACAAAAGCCACCTCTCAATTCAAATTTTGAAAAAAAAAATCAAAAATTCAAAATTTCAAAAATTCAAAAATTTTTAATGAGCTGCGGGCCCGGCCCGGTACTTCTCCATTGGGGGCCCGGCCTAGCCCGCTAGCTTAACAGGCTTGGGTCTAGTCCATCAAGCTAATGGGTCAGGCCGGCCCGTGCTGGTTACGGAACGGGCCAGGCCGGGCGGCCCACCGAAGCTCAGCCCATTTTGCCAGCATTAAAAGAGGGGTTGTACTACTTTACAACTGATAGTACTCTAGGCTCTTCACGCTCATCTAGCCAATCTCATAGAGTAGTACAAGTCAACTCTGATAAGGAAAGTAATATCTATCTCTAGCATAGACGCTTAGGATATTGTTCATTTTGGTACCTTAAGTTTTTATTTCCATCCTCATTTACTGGTCAAAATAATTTTCAATGTGAAACTGTGTTTTGTCAAAACATCATCGCACAATTTTTCCTTCTAGTAATAATAATATGAGCTCTATGCCATTTTCTCTTGTCCATTCTGATGTATGAGGTCCCTCTAATGTTGTGTCTGTATCTGGTATGCATTGGCTTGTTACATTTATTGATGACTGCACACGTATGACTTGGATTTTCCTTTTAAAAAATAAAAGTGATGTATGTGATATTTTTTAAAAAATTTTATCACATGGTCTACACACAGTTTTCTAAGAAAATTCAAGTTTTACTCTTTGATAATGGTGGGGAATATCTCAGTCATAATTTTAAAACTTTTTGTTTACGAAACGGCATTCTCCACCAAACATCTTGTACACATAGTCCACAACAAAATGGCACAGCTGAGCATAAAAATCGTCATCTCTTAGAGGTTGCACGATCTTTATTGCTTGAAATGCTTATGCCTAAATCTTTTTGGGTTGATGCTGTCTTATCTGCTGCATATCTCATTAATCGTATTCTATCCAGTATTCTGTCTTTCCAGACCCCACTACAGTCTCTGTCTCATTACTGTGATATTACATCTGCCTTACATGTTCTCCTTCGGGTCTTTGGGTGTGTGGTATATACACATGTTCATTCTCCTCATCGAGGAAAATTAGATATGTGTGCCCTTAAATGTGTCTTTATAGGCTACTCTAGTTCTCGAAAGGGGTACAAATGTGATCATCCTTCGTCTCATAAGGTGTTCGTTTCACAAGATGTTACATTTTGGGAAAATCAGGCATATTTTTCCCCAAAGACTCCTCTTCAGGAGGGGAATCCGAACTATGAACAGAAGTATCCTAAGGCAGAGAGTGATGTACCTATTAGTCTGAATGTGCCTATAAGTCTGTTTCCTGAGAGTGATGTACCTATTGTGCCTATAAGTCTGCCTCCTGAGAGTGATGTGCCTATTGTGCCTACAAGTCTGTCTCTTGAAGTAAAAAGTGAGGTACCTAGTAGTCTCATAGAAAAGATAGAATCAACTCTAAAAGTGTATGAAAGGTGTAATAAAGGGAAAGAGAAACAGGGGGAGTCAGTTCCCATACAAGTGGCACAACCCCTTACTTCCCCTTCTCTAACACTAGTTCATCAATCGGACTCTGAGGTGGAAAATGCTCATGAGGTAATTCCTAAACACTCTACTTTATCTAATAACTTGTCTGGTGAAAATCACACAAATCCTGACCCCAGTTTATCCGTTCGATGGTATCCCAGTCGAGAACATAGACCACCTATACGTTTTGGTTTCTCATATGAGCAGTCTCCAGTAGATAGTAAGGCTCACTACTCTATTAGTGATTACACCTCAACTCATAGATTGTCTGGAACCTTTAAAGCATTTGCACATCAATTATCCTCTGTATTTATTCCTAATAAATTGCAGGATGCACTAATATACCAAAAATGGGTCCGAGCCATGGATGAAGAGATGAACGCTTTACGAAAAAATTGTACCTGGTAAATAGTGGATCTACCTAAAGGGAAGAAGGCTATTGGATGTCGATGGGTCTATACCATCAAACACAAGGCAGATGGCTCGATTGAAAGGTACAAGGCCAAGTTGGTTGCCAAAGGGTACACTCAGACTTACTGAGTTAACTATAAGGAGACCTTTGCCCCTGTAGCAAAGTTAAAGACCGTTAGGGTACTTCTATCACTGGCAGTGTGAACTTGGACTGGCCATTGAAAAGTTCAATATGAAGAATGCTTTCCTACATGGGGAACTCAATGAAAAAGTCTATATGGAACTCCCTCCCGATTTCGAGTCTCAAACAAGCAAAGTATGTAAGCTAAAAAAAGGCTCTTTATGGACTAAAACAATCACCTAGAGCTTGGTTTAGGTAATTCGGTACGTCTATGAGAAGATTCAGATACCATCAAAGTAACTCAGATCACACCTTATTCTTCAAAAGAAAAGGTGATAAGATCATTGTTTTAATTGTTTATGTTGACTATATGATTGTCACAGGAAATGATGATCTATAGATGACTGCCCTTTAAGGTTACTTGGCTATGGAGTTTGAAATGAAAGATTTGGGATTGCTAAGGTACTTTCTGGGAATTGAGGTAGCCCGATCAAAACATGGGATTTTCCTTAGTCAATGAACGTATGTTCTTAATCTGCTTACAGAAACCGAGATGCTTGCTAGCAAACCAGCAGATACCCCTATGGATCAAAATCACAAGTTATGTGAGTGTCCAGATCACCCTGATCAAACCCTAACAAACAAGGAAAGATATTAGAGATTTATGGGTAAGCTTATCTACCTTTAACTTACACGTCCTGATATTGCTTATGTAGTGAGCATGGTGAGCCAATTTATGCATGCTCTAACTAAGAGCCACAAGAATGTGGTTCTTTGAATTCTAAGGTATCTGAAAGGAGCTCTTGGCAGAGGATTAATGTTCTCTCGACATGAACACTTAGGCATCAAGGGATACATGGATGTTGATTAGGCTGGGAATGCTAGTGACCGAAGATCTACGCCTGGTTATTTCACCTTTGTAGGAGGTAACCTAGTCACTTGGAGGAGTAAGAAACAGACCGTGGTATCACAATCTAGTTTTGAAGCATAATTCCGAGGGATTGTCCAAGTTATCACTAAATTACTATGGTTGAAGAACTTATTAGGTGATTTGGGATTTCACCCAAAGGATAGCATGAAGCTATATTGTGATATAAAGCTTCAGTTCAGATTGCCAATAATCTTGTCCAACATGATCGTACCAAACATGTGGAGATAGATCGATTCTTTATCAAGGAGAAATTAGAAGAAAAAATAATTGAGCTTCCAAGTAAGGATCAACTTACAGATATCCTAACAAAGGCTATTAACGGAAGAAACTTTCATGAATCAATTAGCAAGTTACGCATGAGTGACATCTATGCACCAACTTGAAGGGGAGTGTTAGAATATCGTCATTAATTAGGAAGATTGTATAGTTGACAGTTGTATGATTGATTATATTAATTATCCCGAATGTAGGAGATTTAGATTGATTATAGGATATTGTTTTCTTGATGCCTTCCTAGTTTTGTAGAAATCATAGTATTTCATGCATTGGGGTCTTTTGTCCTCCTGAGTTCCATAATAGGAGAATAGAAACTACCTCCTTACTTGTCAACCTTTGCCTTACTTCTAAGGTAATTGGTAGGGTGCTCTCTTATTGGATAGCTTATGTTCAAATCATCCATCATGTCCCTCACTTCTTTCTCCTTCATGAGATTAAAGATCCTAACTTGCATCCTCTTTGAAGATGATGCATATGCCTATTTCAATTAAGCCATTAGCTTCATTATGTCCACAAGAAACTTGATCTGCTCCCTCTTTTCTTACTCAACCTTCTCAATTCTCAATAATAACCTAGTGTTGAGTTCAACCAATTCATCCTTCTTCTTTGCCTCAAGGTTACTTGAGGTCTTGACATCCGCCTCCAAGGCTTTTAAAAATTCGTCCATATCATCGGATGAGTTTTGAAAAGCTTGGCTAGATAGGCATCCAACCACATCGGGAACTTCTTTCCTTGTCAGGGTTTCAGCACCAAACATACTAAATTCCACCACGTCATCCAAGACGCTCAAAGTGAGTTTTCCCAAGTGGACATCCACAATTGTCCTTGAGGTCGCCATAAACGGCCTCCCTAGCAACACTAGTTGGGAATTTCCGTGCTCATCCCTGTCTTCTAAATCCAACACTATAAGGTCGGTGGGGATGAGCAAACGATCAACCTTAAGGATCATATCCTCAATTACTCCTCGAGGACTCCTCGATGACTGATCTGCTAAACGCAAACATATGGAAGTTGGCTTGAGACCACTCAATCCTAGCCTCTCATACACGGAGAATGTCATCATATTAATGTTGGCCCCTAAATCGAGCATAGCCTTCTCCTCTGAGGAGGTCCCTACAATAATGTCCAACTCAAAGCTTCTTAGGTCCTATGTCTCAGAAGTGTACCCACTCCTAAAACTATTAATGGCATGTGCATGGATTTGCATTGGGGTTTTCCTCTTATCTTGCTGCTCATTAGCCTTCATCACCTGTCCAAGCTGAGTAGACAACTTCCTTAGGGACGCTTCCATACCTATCATACTCTGGTCAATCCCATGTTGATAATATTGTGAAGGATTGTTGTTGTTCCATTGGTTTGAGTTTCCGGTACCCTGTTGGCCTTGATTTCCAGGAGGTGGTCCTTGGTAATGATTCTAGTGGTTGTTTCAGCCCCATGAATGGTTCTGATTGTTCCTCTGCTGCTGGTAGGCATTGTTGTTATTTCTCTACATACCTTGATTCCATTGGTACATGGCTTGGGCCTCCGCCTCTGAATAAACCTCTCTGTGTGAAAGGCATACGTTTGCTCAATGTCCAAATGTACCACATGCTTGGCACACATTCACCTGCTCATTCTGCTACCCCTGCTGATTCATCATCATAGCCTTGATGTTGTTGGACAAGGTCATTTGCATGGCTAGATCTGGACTACCAACCCTGTTGCCCTTTGTGCTTATTTGTTGGGAATTCTATCCCGACATTTCATACTTGTTGAACACAAATTCCGTGGTGCACTCCCTCATCGCTCCACCTTAAGCATTGTCGATGATCTCCTGCGTATGTCTAGTAAGCTCGTCGTAGAAAGACTGTACTTGGGATAAAAGTGTAAAGTTGTGGTGTGGGCATTGAGCGAGGAAAAGATTGAACCTCTCCCATGACTCATGGAATGCTTCTCTTTCTTCCTCTTGGAAGTTTGCAATCTGACCCTTGATTTCTTTGGTCTTCTAGGAAGGGAAAAATTTGGAGAAGAATTTCTGCTCCATTTCGACCCATGTAGTGAGAGTCCTAGATGGCAAAGCCATAAGCCATTTCTTGGCTAGGTCTTTCATATAGTACGAGAAACAGTGCATCCATAGTAAATCCTCAGTTAGCCAGCATAGTAGTATCGTAGTGATAGAATTGTAGTATTCCTTCATAAACTGAAGGGCGTCTTCGCTTGGCTTTCCAAAATAGGATGGCAGGATGTTGTAGTGCAAGTTCTTCAGCTCATAGTCCTGCTGAGCAACATTCAATGTTATGGTTGAAAGTTGTGCCCCCACAGTAGGTAGTGAGAATTCCTTTATGTAGCATGTATCCTCCATTGCATTCCTAATAATGATTCTGCAAAGAATTCAAAAAAAGTAACGGGAATCAATGCGAAAAGAAAGGTATTACACTAATTTTAGACTATAAAGCAATGTCACTTTAAAATTAACTAACAATTGAATTCTATTGTGCCTAACTCCTCGTCAGCGGCACCATGAATTTTAACATGCCTGTACCGGTTCTAATTAAACTATAGATGACAGACCTTTTTCTACCTCGTCTATCTGAAAGGGCGTGCGAGTGTTTCACCCTTTGCAAGTGCACAAGTTGTTCAACTATATAGGGTGCACAAGTACGGGTTATCGTTCCCACGAGGATCTAGGACGTGTAGAAAGTATAACGATTAGTCTAATGCTTCGAAAAACAACTAAGTAATAGAATAATGCTTAAAGGCTAATCTAGTGCAATAGTAAAAAGAGATTGAAAATTAATAAGATAAAGATGCTAAGGGAAATATGAAGTTCACAATGATACACAACCAAGTAACCACTACTTAACATTTTAGATCAAAGTCAATAAGGCTAGTTCCATTTGTATGCAAAGTTACATTCAACAACTCACTCAAGGTATCCTCTAAAGTCTTATTTTGAATAATGGGTAAGTGTTTGGTCGTGGAACTTTAATCAAGTGTGTGGTTTTACAAAGATATTATCAGTAATCATCACACTCTACTTAATGAGTTATTTGATGACAATACATACATCAAAGGATATGAAGTAAGTATTCCATCAACTCAAGTACAAATTACCAATACATGTTCTTCAAGAGTCTATGAGAAAACATGTCATGATTTAGTCATTAAAAATTGATAAGCACAAAGTGACTAATTATAAAAGGAGTGATAAACAAGGTAGCTTACATCATTACTTTCATAGATCTCCCAACAAAAGTGGGTTAGTTACACATGATATCTAAGATAAGCATAAGTAAAAAGAAAAGGAAGAAATACAACCCATGAAGTCTTGTTAGATTCCAAAGGAGAACAACCCTTCTCTGTAGAAAATACAATCAAAGATAATCACAAGTAGCTCTCAAGAGCTGTTCCAACTAATTACTCAACTAGAATAAAGTGTTTTGAAACTTAAGTAATTGAAAGATGAGCTAAAGATTTCCTAGATCTATTCTATGCTAAAAGAAGAGTCTAATTATCTCTTAATATCTCTCACTTGTGTTATTACATCAGAAAAGTGCATATTTATAGTATTAGGTTACAATTGGGAAAAGAAATGCCGTAAATTTCCTCTATGAGGCTACTACGGCTTTGTTCTGCTGGTTCATTCCTATGGACACATCCCACAGGGTATTCTTCCAGAGCCTCCGTGACTTCGGATCCCCTGATTCACGGTTTCTTTCTCTTGAGTATGAACCAGCGAGCCTTTTCAGAAATCCTCGGCAAGTTCACTCCTTTTACCTGGTGGGTAATATTTCACTGACTGAACCCACAGATAAAATCCCAACGTGTTCATGTCTTCTAGCTGGCGAGCTTTTTCTAGCTAACGTCCTCTCACGGCTTTGTGATGTGGGCTCTTTCCAGCGAGGTCCTGCTTTCATAGGCTTTTGCTCCCATTTTGACCTCGTTTCTCTAACTTCGTGCAAACGCCGTCCTAAATTAGTATATTACTTGTAATTAACTAAAACACACGTTATATACACAAGTGAGAACATTTATGGCGCGATCAAATCCCACCATTTCTCCTCTCCAAATATCATCAACAACACTTAGATTACTTTCACCCAAATCACTCCTCTCTTCCCATCTTTTCCACACATCTCATTTGTCACTTTTCATTTAACTCCACCTATCTAGACATATCCTCATCACCCAATCTTTGCAAAAGATCAACAAGGAAGCTCAAGGATAATTTCTCTACATTTTAATTCCGTTTCTTTTTTTGTGATTATGTGTAGTTAAACCCCTATTCTAGGGGGATGATTTGAGTAACTTTTGGACAATGAGAATTTGTTAAAACTTTGAATATTATGTTTATACAATTATAGTTCTATTTACTTTTTAATTAGATCTTGCTCTTATGTGATTGATTGAGTTATTGACACACTTGTTGATTGCAATATGCTGTAGGATTTATTGTGATAAAATTGGTTGAGTTATTGACACACTTGATTGATTGTAGCACATGGTGAATAGGATAAGTTGTTTGAGGGTATATCAACCGCAATTGCCTAGTCCTTTGATCGTCACTAATCGATCCCACCTTGACCCTCTCTCCTTAATCGGTTAGGCATTTTGGTGGGAAGTTGTTTAGGGTTTGTAGTGATGGTCTAAACACACTTCCGAATGAGATCGGTCCTTGATTGTGTGGATCGTACATTAATGAAGCCATGTATGAACTGCTTAAAGTCCATTAACTACTTTATCATTTCTCTAGACTTCTTATTAATTGTTTAAATCATTTTCTTACCTAGGTTGTTGGTATTGGATTCCTATCTATTCATATTCTCTTTACATATTTGTTACATTTACTTTACATGTTATGTTTGATGGTTTCTCAAACCATACACTATTCAAACTACCATGATTTAATTTATTACATTTTAGATTAGTTAATTAATTCAACTAATTACTCTAATTCCCTATAGAATGAATCCTTGCATACTATTTTAGTAATTTTACATCCGAAGTGGATTTTCAAGTGGTGAAACTTAGTTCTCAAATGAACACATAAAAATGTATTGTTGAGTACAAAACGACCTCATCAATAGTAAATACAAAGTATCATTAATAACACAAGATTTCAACAATATTCAGCTTCAGTTTAGGGAAGATAATCTCTAATGATCCAACAGTTGACAAATTCAGCAATAAAAATGAAGATTTAGAAGATTACTCCCACAAGGAATGCATGATGACTCAATTCACCAAGAATCTTGCCTAGATATGATCCTCATATGATCTAGCCCAATATTAATCCGTGCTTGCACGCTAATGGCTAGGGCAGCACCCTAACCCCTATATAAACACATGTATCAAGCAAAGAAAAAAGAGGCACCATAAGCCATACATCACTTATAAAACTGTAATCATTCTTTCATTGTAAAGATTTCTCTTTATCTATCGATAAAACGACTGTGGTGTTTCTTATTTAGGGCATTCCACGTAAAAATCTTGGTGCCTCTATTATTTTTATAAATTATTTATATTTATTATTTATCTAACAAATTCGTTCGCATAGCGAAAACACAATCAAGGTCACACTTCGTTAACTGATACAAGGATCTATTGGCTAGCGTGTTGTTGACTAGGATTATCCAAAACTTAACGTCAACATTTACTATATTTGTCGATCTATTATTTTTATTATATCTTTGACTTAAGCGTTAAAGTCCTTTTGGCTAGCACCATCCTTGTAAGGATATATGTTTTCCGAGGTTGGTTTTGGGAAAATATGGCCTTGCGTGGAAGGTATCACCACAATTTTCTAGTCCCAATTTTTTTTTTCTGTTTGACCATGCTTGACTAAAAATTACAAACAAAAAAACACACTCGATGGGTATAAGTCATAACATGTAAAAAAATTTCAATACAAATAAATTTAGAGTTAATTAGGGTTTGAATTGGGAAAATGGGAAAATAACAAATATTAAAAAAAAAAACATTTGGGGGAAATGATCAATGGGAATGGAAGGAGGTCCCTCCCCCTGCCCCTACCCATCCCCATTTTAATTGGGGAAGAAATTCATCCCCATCCCCATTCCCCATTTAGGGATGATTGTTTTACCAAAATGGGGATAGAGATTTGAGGATTTTGGGGTAAATGCACATCCTTCATTTCTAAATCGTTGGGCACCTGTATGTGTACACACACACACACACACAATGTTTATGTATATGTGTCACTGCATTAGTTTTTCTCATTCCACACTCACAGATGTGCATAACGACTCTATTAAGATATCTGTGCTTGTTGCATTGCTTGAGTTCTATGAACTTATTTGTGTGTTCCATGTCAGTATTCAAATCTGCGGCCTATGTGTTTGTGTTGTTTTATGTTGTTTTTTTTTTTTATGGCTTTACGGAGACGAAAGTCAATCTCACTTGGAAAGACCTTCAAAAGTCGTGTCAATGGTTTTGTGATGTGTTTAGTCTTTTTAGTCTTTTGCACTAGGTGTAATGATCTCAAACCGAGAGGTTCTCATGCCTCAAGGTTGCATGACATATTACCCTTGTGAGGTCTCACTGCTCGACTTGTGCTCGCGGTGCCTTTTTTTGTTTTGCACTGATGTTGTCCGCGAGTTGGACCGCTGACGAGTACGTTTTCCGTCGTTAAAAAGATCATACGTCAAAATTATTTATAAAACATATGAAATGCTCTCACAAGTATAAAAATGAGTAAAACGGTAAGCACAGGTATCGTTCACTAGGATCGGAGGTAGCGATGACTAGATTAGGATTAATAAAACCAGTATGCATAAAAGTAAAGTATCAATGGATTTGTTGGAAAGATTAACACTAAGATGAAAGCTACAATTAATGTTAAAACTAGAATGCAACTACAATTAGTAATGTAATGAATGTATGATAATGCAAACTAAGGAGTTAATGGACTCGTAAGTGAACATTGGGCTATGCAACAAACTCTCAATTAAGCATATTTAATCTAATGTAACCAACTAGGGTGTATAGTGTTGGTTATTTATCTTTAGTAAGGGGTCAACCTAGGGTGTATAGTGTAGACCTCATACTAGAGATTAATCCCTCCTAAGTAACCAACCTAGGGTGTATACTGCTAATTGCTCAATTAGGATTCTAGCCATGAATGCTCATCTATCTATTAAGAGCTTAACCTCTTACTAATATAGTCATCCTAGGGTGTATAGTGATGACTTCTAATTCCCTCACAAGTGGCCAACCTAGCGTGTATAGTGAAAGCCACCCATTTGAGATTATATTAAGCTAGAAGTTATTTAACCAGATTTTACTTGTAGGGTTAATTCTTGCAAAATCATTAATGTAGCTATCCTAGGGTGTATGGTGATGGCTTCTAATTCTCTCACAAATGGCCAACCTAGGGTGTATAGTGAAGGCCACCCATTTAAGATTAGGTGAAGATTATGGTTATTAAGCCAGATTCCACATGAAAGGTGTATCCTTGTGAAAACATTCCATTCAATAGAGCATTAGACAACCAAAAAGGGTGTATACCTAGTTGTCTACTCAAACAGTTTCAAAATAGATCTTTCTAAGAGGGTGTATCCAAGACAAGTCAATATTAGAAAGCAATTAATACAAGAGAATAAAACATAGAAGATAAATGGAATATAGAGAATAATAGAGTTTATTTACAACTGCCCAATATCCATCAAACTAATCACATCAACCCTTTAGTAGGGGATTTAGCTATTCATGTCTATTAAAACATATAAACTAAGAGAAGAGATTGAGAGAAAACCCATGTAAAGAATCCTTGTCTTGAAGCTTTAATCCAATCCCCTTAATCCTTTGTTGAGTAGAAAATCAAGAAATGATGTTTGGGAGAGTGAGTTTTTGGTCTAGGTTAGTGTTTTATTCTTAAAGAGAGAGAGATGGAAGATGAGGTAAGAAGATTATTTGACATCAGAAAATGGGACATTTATATGTATTTCAAAAATTAGGGCACGAGTGGTTAATTACCAAAACACCTCATTAGCATGACAAATTACCATTATTAGTACCCTCAGAGGGGTGCTTTCCCTAATTTTCCAAACAAATCTAGTCTGGTTCATGTTGTAGTCTGCTTAATGTGCGGGTGAAGTGCGGTTTATCACACCCGCACTTTATGGTTTTGGGCTTTTTGATTCTCGGTTCTTAGTGGATAGTGCGGGTCGAGTGCGGGTGTTGGACCCGCACATCAACCCCTTAGTGGGGGATTTAGCTACTCATGTTCTATTACAACAAATAAAAACTAAGAGTAGAGATTGAGAGAAAACCCTTGAAGAGTGTCTACTTCCTCGAAGCTTGAATCCAAATCTCCTTAGTGCTTTGGTGAGTAGAGATGTGTTTGGATGAGAGGAAGAGTGTATTCTAAGAACTAGATTAAGTAAATGAATGAGAAATTATCTTAGTTAGGAGTTTTAGGAGATGTTTGGTTCGTTCTCATGTTTTTCTATTTATTGGGGATGTAAAAATAGGTCACTAATGCTTGAAAAGTGCAACTGTCGCATGCAGAGTGCGGGTAGAGTGCGGTTCAGGGACCTGCACTCCAATGCGGGAATTCCTATACTGGAAGTGTAGAGTGCAGGTCAAGTGCAGTTCAGGGACCTGCACTCACCCGCACTTTATCATATTTTCATAAATTTAGCTCCCGGGTTTCTCATAAAGTGCGATTGGAGTGCGGTTCAAGGACCCGCACTCCAATGAGGGAATTCCCGGGAAAGTGTAGAGTGTGAGTGGAGTGCGGTTTAGGGACCCGCACTATACCCGCACTTTATGGCATTCTGTTGTCTTCTTCGATCCTTTGGTGTGCTGGTTGTACGCGGGTCCAACGTGGGATATCCTACGCTAGATCTTGACCTCTTTTTGCACCATTTGACCCCTTATTCACACAAAAGTCCCGAATACTATTTCCAACTCTAGAAATATACGAATGACTAAAATTACAAACAAAGAGCCCATTAGACACGAAATACACGGAAAACACACAAGAACGAGACAAAGGGTAAGGAAAAGAGGGCCGAAATATACAACAATTTAGGCGCGATCAAATACCCCCAAACCAAACCTTTGCTCATCCTCGAGCAAAACTGAAAATAAAACAAATAAGACACAATAACAAAAATGACTCGAGCTAAAAATTTCCTAGACATAAAGAAAACTTGATGCAAAGCCAACTAGTAGAGAGATAAGCAAAAATTGGTGGGAGTGAGGAATGATCATATGCAAAATGTTCTAAACAACTCAAAGGCACCTCAAGGGGAACTCACACAACACAAATCCCACACGTAAAACGCCATCGCCTTGGAAACTACTCAATCTCACGCCTCGAGCATAATTCGCTTCGTCGCTAGGTTCTCACATGGATTCTCTTTTTTTTTTCCTCTCAGAACCTAGGTTCACACTCTTGTAAGATGTATGCAAAATGATTCTATGTCATAGATATCAAATTTAATTGCACATGATACATTTTAAAACACAATTTCTGAAAATGAGGTCTCATGAAAGGAATTGCAAGCCATGAATTAGAAAGATCATGCATTTACAAAATTTTACAAAGTGTACACTCCTAAAGATCATGAAGGTCTTTCTTTTGCTTGTAACGGGGCCTTAGGTGAATGGTGAAAGAATGGGGTAATGGATAACAAAAAACTCAATGATTTCACTAAGGCATATATTCTAATTATGAGTTCCAATTGCTTCACACATATTGTTCACACTTTAGGCGTCTAGGCTTTTCTTTTAATTTCAATTTTCATGTGCATTCTACTCTAGTTTTTCATTTGAGTAACTCATTCCACTTTTCATTTCCTCCCTAGGCCAATTATGCCTAATTCTTAGTTCTCTTCACCCCCCCCCCCCCCTACTTTTTTTTTTTTGTTTTTCCTTATCAGTACTTTGCCAAAAATTTTCTTTTCAAGCTTTCTTTTTCTTTGCTTTGCAAGACTTTTCGCACACATTTACATGCCTAGGTACACACCTCTAAATTCTCAAGTATAAGATCTTACATTGATTTCCTAAGCCTTAGTAAATCATTTGTTCAAGGTAAGTCAATTATGCAAGCTATAAGGTTCATGTAGATGTGGTTCATGAGTTGAAGTGTTAAGTCTTTATTCTCTTGGGATGACTCACCAACAACTTGTTGTCATGAGGACAAATAAACCATGAGAACTCATAAAAAGAGCGAAGGCTTTGTATTTGATGAAAAAACTTGCTAAGATATTTCTATATCCTAATCCTTGCTTTCTAGCTTTTGATTTTTTGACTCTATGTTTGCATGACATCATGTAGCTGTAGGAACCTGAGGTTACAGATTGCGCAGTGGAAGGGTTTTAAATTTTTTTATACAATCATCAAGTAAACTTAATTGTATAGTAATAATCGAAAATAACAAAGAAGGTGAAACGATTTCATACCAACGTTGGAGGCTCCTTCTTTTTAATATGATCTGCTCCCTGATTTGAACCACAAGATCTTCCTCGTTATGACATGGGATTGATAACAGCATGTGGGGGCGTCACGGTACTCAGAAACACGGAAGATGAAGAGAAACACACAAAAGAAAATGTAAGGATTCCCATTTATTGATTGGCTTATTTCGTGGACAAACCACATATTGGGGCTTGATGTAAGGGTAGCTTAGGTATTTAATGGTTGGTGTTTTGCACAACTAAGGCCCGCTCAAGACCTCAAGAGAAGAAGCACCAAAGGTATATTCTAGTGCTTTCTTGCTTTGAAGAGATCTAGTTGCACACACACACAACTCATGCATATATCTTATTCTTTTATGTTGTGTGTTTTATTTGAGTGCATGCATGCTCTTGAACATCTCTTCTTGTATGTTTTAATTGATTGCATCTTGTTTATTAAAATGCCATGACATGATAGGCATTAGGAAGCATTCAATTCACACACTTGCACTTCATGTTTGTTAGCTTTAAGTGTGGTGTAATTCGTTTCCGTTTGTGTTATCGGAAACGTCTGCGCTTATACAATAGTGTGCATGTCATAATGCGATGGTTGACCATTTGAGAAGATCCCATTCTTCTCTTGGATTAGTGTTATTTATGGTGTGGTTGATTGTATTAAGGTGTCTAGTTTCAAAAGATTGGATTTCAATGTTTCAAGTATTTTCAAAACCGACCTTTTCACGGTCTTATGACCATAACATTTTATACAAAACTTTAAAATTAGTTTTGAAACTTTCTGTACAAAGTAGACACCCATACCTTTCCAACGGTATATTATTCATAATATTTCATGACCGTTTTGATTGGTTTTGAAATCTCCAAAATAACCACCAAAACAGGGCAACTCTGTTGTTGTCCGTTTCTGACCTTTGGTCACTCAATTGACCATAACGTTTTCTACAGACATCAAAATGTCATTCTGTGAAAACGAGTAGAAACTAGACATCCATAAATTTCCAAGATATATAATTCGAAAGGTTTCGATGTCATTTGTTCATGTTTCGAAGCGCTCGAATCTTGAGCTTCTAAACTGTCGCGTGTACCGCGAAAATGCCCATAATTTTTCTATTTCTTCCTAAACGATATAGTTTCACTTGGGCACTATAAATACATATATTTCTCATCATTTTGAGGGCAGACCCACAAAATCAAACCCTAGAGAGAGAGGCTCCATATTCTTGAGAGAGAAAGCACCAAGCTTGCTTCTTTAACTATCCAAATCCAAAACCCATCTCCATCTTGCATCATTCAACATCATTTGAGCATGGGTCTTCATTGTTTCATGACTAGGTAAGTTAGGACTTCATTGAATATCATTTAATATTCTTCTTACTCTAGATTAGGTATTTATTGCTTGATTAAATACCTAGACTCTATTTATTGCATATATTTATGAGTCTTGATAACATGATTGTGTTTGTATTTTGATTGCTAAATTGATTAGGTCATTTTTGCCTAAAAGCTAAGTCATAAACATTCTTGTGTGATTTATTGATAACTAGGTTGATAGATTGTCTTTTAATCAACTAGTTATGCCTTTGAATGTTTATGTGGTGTTTTGTTGACAATTAGGTTGTTAGAAATCTCTACATCTAATTGAGACCTATATATATTGTTTCTTTAGGTCGTTTCCAATGACTCAAAAAACCCATATTTTTTATTGAGTGGATTTTCAAAGAGAGAAATTCACCCAAGAACTCATCTTTGATCATCCAAACCTTTTCTATATGCATAAATCATAATCTAAGCATCATCTAGGATCATCTAGTATGTGCTAATGCATGGGTCTTTTTCAACACACATGGTATAGTATGTTGAACACTATTATCTTATATAATTAGTATTTTTACTTATCAATTTTATCTCATTTATTATTTGTATGATCTTAGAGTAATTTCTACATACAAGATTGAGATTATGTGTTGATTGGGTTATTTTGTGATAGCTAGGTTTTATTATTTATATGTCATCTAGCTAATTAATCTCATTGCATGATTGAGATTGTTTTTTGACAGCTAGGATCTCATGATTGATATATAAATCTAGCTAATTAATCTCATTGAAATGTTTGAGATTGTTTTTGATAGATATTGTATCTAGGATTGGTTATCTTCTACATAGCTAAGCTTTATAACATGTCATTTAGCTTTTGATATCTAGGATTGTGTTAATTGTTATATTATCATCCTAGATAAGCATATATTGTACCATAGCTCTATTTGCATATTTGGATATCTTTGCATATTCACTTAAGGTGTATGATCTCTTTGGAGAATTAAGTCTTGATCTAGAATTGCTATTACAGGCCTGCGGGTAGTAGTGGTGGGTTCCGAGCATGGTTGAGGTCAACTTAGGATGTAAACATCATTACAAGTAGTGATTGTAAGGATTGAGCAATTGGACTAGGTCCACTTTTACAGTTCTGCGGGTAGTGGTAACGGTTACATACCGGGATTAGGTTGTAAACGTTATCACAATTAGTGAATTGTAGGTTCGAGTGTGGCGCACTTACCAGTATTGAGGGTTTCCACGTAAATATCAAGTGTTATTTAAATTCTGCACATATTACACTTGTTGTATTATTGTATTGACTAGTTGGGGTATTTTCGTAAATTGACTAAACACGAAAATTTGGTAATAAGGGTTAAAATCTATTCACCCCCTCTAGATTAATATTAGAACACACTGTGCATTATTAGTTTCAAACAACTCTTGCTCTTTGTATTGTTTTTTTTTTTTTTGTTCGGCCACTCAAGAAGAACAAATTCTTTTTGTTTTGTTGTTTTGTGTGTGCTGCACACCTCTGTCTCTCTTTTCTTTTGTTGCGTTAGTGTGTTGTGTTCAATTGCAATTCACAGACTTTCTGTGTATTAATTAATCACTAAAGCAGTTACCTTAAATATATATATCATATATCTATCTATATATAGATATTTTTTAAACTGATTTAATTTTTTTTTATTAAATCCTTTTAAAAGATATCTGATATCTTTTAATAGATATTAATAAAGTTTGAATTTAAACTTTTTAAATTCAAATTCAATATTTAATTAAAAATAAAATAATCACATTATCTTATCTTTCAAAATTAAATGTCAAAGAACACCCTCCAATAATGATTAATTACATAATTAAATAATCTAATTATTTAATTATCATAATTATTATTTTCCATTAATTAAATAATCTCATTATTCAACTAATTTCTGAATAAATACGTGTCACTTTCATAACACAATTAATTGGACAATCCAATTAATCAACCGTGACCCTTGTTACCTAAATCGATCGGGCTAACAAGAGGACCTAATGGACCCACGGTATTTTGAGCTCCAATAATCTTTAGAAATAATTAATTAAAATCTATAATTAATATTTCATAATTATTAGCTTCAATGTTATTCCACTAAAAACCTAAAGCTACACTCTCTCAACTGTAGACATTTTTACACAAACCAATAACTCTCAGTGTCCATCGATATAGCTATTACATATGGTATAATCTTCCACAAGTAGTTCATGATTAGAGCTGGGTCATAATGACCGTTATACCCCTCTAATTACATCTTTCCATTAAGTATCATTGATTCTCTAATGAACAATAAATCCTACATTCCTTACAGAATTAGGAGAGCGCTCATATTGTTCAAGCTCCGAATCAACCCTTAAGAGAACTGCTATCTACTTCTCGTAAAAAGAAGTTGATTCCACTATTGTGTACAAACATTCCCAGCCACAAGCCAAACCGCAATCCTAACATACAGAGCATATAGATCGAGAATGCAACTCCGACCTCACTCATGGTACATCAAAGACTACGACCTAACCTGACGGAGTCAATTAGACACTCAGGATTAAGATCATCCACATATAGTCATCATTTGTCGATATATATATTCTCATTGTAAACAGATCTTAGTGAGAGACTCATATAAATCGTGACCCAATCCTATATAATCACATCATACAAGGTGCCTCCATTCTCATATCACCATATGAATGATCTAGGATAAGATCACCGTACATTACGGAATGAACCGCAACTATAGATTAACCACAAATAAATTACCTAGCTTTATTTGCTATCAACGGACTCTTTAGATTGCTCGTTTCAAACTGAATCCATCTGTATATGACACTTATATACTCAGTTCGAAATTACATCCGGCAATCTTGGATGTTAAGTGCACATGTTATATATAAATGTATAAGACAATTTGAATGAATAAACTACTTCTTTTATTTATGTTTAATTCACATTTACAAACTACAAGCTTTAGGGCAAAAACCCCAACAATTTCCCATTTGCACTAAAGCATATGAGACATGTCTTGTAAACCTAGACTATCTAGGTGACTCGTAAACACTTTAGCCGGTAAGGTCTTTGTAAATGGTTTAGCATGATTGTTCTATGACACTACCTTGGTCACGGTCACATCTCCTCTCTGCACTAACTCTCTAATGAGATGATATTTTCTCTTTATATGCTTACCTCCCTTATGGCTTCTTGGTTCTTTGAAATTAACCACAACACCACTGCTATCATAATAAAGTGTGATGGGCTTATCTAGATCTAGAACAACTTCCAGATCATTCAAGAACTTGCAGAGCCAAACAGCCTCATTAGCAGCTTCACAAACGGCTACATATTTGGCTTCCATGGTGGAATTAGAAATACAAGATTACTTAACACTCCTCCACACAATGGCTCAACTACCAAGGGTGAATACTGATCCAGATGTGGATTTCCTAGAATCCCTATTTGACTGAAAATCAGAATTCGTATATCCTAATGGGATCAAATCCTGTCTATAATACACTAGCATAAAGTTTCTCGTTCTCTGATTGTACTTGAGAATAGTCTTGTCAATAACCCAATGATCCAATCCTGGGTTGGACTTGTATCTATTGGTTACTCCCACTGTGAAGCAAATGTCTGGTCTCGTGCATAACATAGTATACATGAGACTACCTACAGCTGACGCATAGGGAACACTTCTCATATCCTCAACATTTTGAGGTGTCTTAGGACACTGTTTCCTAGACAAGTGAACTCCATGCCTAGAAGGTAAATTACCTTTCTTGGAGTTTTGCATCGAAAATCGCACAAAATCGTACAAGAATCTTGTCGATATACGATGCTTGAGACAATGCTATGAGTTTGTTCTTACGATCCCTTATTAGTTGGATCCCTAGAACATAACTTGCCTCTCTTAAATCTTTCATTTAGAATTGGCTAGTCAGCCAACCCTTTACTTTTGATAATACCCCTACATCATTCCCAATGAGTAGGATATCATCTACATAAAGAAATATTCAAAAAATCAAAGAAATGTTGAAAAGAATCATTTTAAAAAAAATCTTTGATTCAAGCCTTAAATAAAGAAAAAAGCTTAAAGGAGTATAGTTGAAAATCAAGAATTGCTCGGTTTGTCAAATAGAAATGAGATAACAAGCCACATGCACGCACACGCTCATATGTTGAAATCTATTCTCTTAAGAGCAAAAATATCGGATGATAATCGGTTTGACCTTTCATGGAAAAGCTTAACACGAATATATGATTGATATAGTTTGCATGTTGATTATCAAATCACTCCTTTACATATGCTTGAAGCAAAATCTTCACACACACAATTTTGCTTATATGGTATTTTGATACACTAGCAATTTTAGAAGAATTATGAGAGAGATTAAAAATCTTGGTATATCTCTCATAGTTTGTAAAGCTTATTTGATAAATCTTATTAAAATTGCTTGAATGTGTGATTGTGTGGATTTCTTTGTGAACAATATTCTATCTTAATCTTATATAGAGCCCTTATCAAAGGGGAGCATAGTATACTAGACTTTGATCTCTTTTATGATATGTTCACATGTTTCAAGTTGATATTTGTTGGCATATTCTTTTGGTTGATATGATGAATCTTGAAGATGCTATTTCATATGTCTTGATATGCATGATGATTCTTCATAATGTTATATGCCTTTGTATTGTTGGTCACAATTAATGTATGAATCTTTTTGTAATATTTGTATGATTGTGTTTGCAATCACCTTCTCCTTATTTGGGGGTTGTATAGTAGTTGAGATTGCAATCAATTACTTCATTCGTGGGGTTGATATGAGTGTGGTTGTAATGAGTTCCTATTTGTTTGGCGTCGATAGTAATTATAGTTGCAAACAATTCAATTGATTGTAGTTGTAGAAAATTCTTCATTGCTTAGGGTGATAGTAGTGTAGGGAAAACACACGGCGGAAGCTAAAAGTTTGATTGGTATATTTCAAAAAATTTCCTTTAAAAGAGATGAACCTTAACTTTTAATTGATTGATATATAATAAAAGGGTATCGTATCTTTTTCCACGTGACGATTGATGTTGCATCGATCGTAATCCGCAAGACCTTCCAATTCAATCACAAACGTGAATCACCTGGAAGTGTGGGCTCCCTTTCTTTTAATTGTGTACCTGAAGATAGATAACAAAATACTTTTTCCTTTTTTTTAGTCACAATAGCCTTTCAAGAGAAAACAAAAAACATTCGGTCACTTTTAAATTCTCAATCTTTTGATCGAAACTCGCATGAACCATAAGATTTTGACTTTTAATTAAATAATGGGGTTTTTTACAATTTGGTCCCAATCTAATTGGGAAAATACACCTTTTCACTTGCTAATTGAGATTTCAACAAATTGGTCCTAATATAATTCAAAATACAACAAATTGATCCTAAAATACAACAAATTTGTCTTAATATAATTCAAAATACAGCAAATTAGTCCTAATATTTTACTCACCTTATGACCAATTTGTTGTATTTTCAATTATATTAGGACCAATTTATTGAAAAATCAATTAGCAAGTAAAAAAATGTATTTTCCCAATTAGATTAGGACCAAATTGTAAAAACCCCTTAAATAATTAATTAATTTCCATTTAATTAAATAATAAAATAAAACAATATAATAGGCTAATTAAATTAACCTTGTCGCCCATGTATATACATGTACATTATATTATTTTTCTTATTTTATTAAATCCATTAAATTTTAATAAAAAGCCCACATATGAACTATACTCATTCTTACTAAAAGAAACAAGTCCACATGCCTTTCATTAATACATTAATATAATTTAACAGCTCATTAAATAAATAATGTAAAAATTATATTCTTAATGTATTAATTACAATTCTAGATGGACTAATAAATTAGTTCGGTAGAATATATCAAGTGATCCATGCAAGTCTATGTGGATTGGGGATCTTTGCGGACTATCTAAATTTAAGCTTCAATAGACATAACCCAATCACAATCAACAAATGATTCACTTGGGTTCGATATATTAATTTTAGCTCATACCACTAAATAGCTAAAATTGTAATATAAAATAAAGATAGAATAAGTAAATGTTTCTCATTCATACCTTAGACAATCTTATTGGAGATAGTATATCCTCGTGAATAATATTAGTAATCGCCAAGGGCTCATAGATCGCCTATAGCTCTCCTAGTTACCATATTTACTCATATGACCACATTTTGAACTTAGATATTCTGACTTGTCCAGAAGCCTTGTTTCGATAGATGCTATCGAAAACTCAACGTTAAGATTTAATATCTAGTACCTCAAAATATCCATATGATAATATTATACTCTTATTTTAATAAATGGAGCCACGATGTCCATATCCATAAATGAAGTCCTCTATCGATTAGTAAATGAATACCACCAAACTATCGAGGATAGACTATGCTATATAATCGTACTCATTGATAGCTCAAATGATAACACTTGTAACCATAAGTTTATCATTTATCTCAAGATTAAGATAGACTTTTTGATTGCCCTCATAATGAAAACTTGTATCCACTAACGGTTTTAGATAAAGTATTTCATTGTGATCCTACTCAATGCACCTAGTGCACTAGATTCCTTTACTCAAAGACACTTTGATGATTTTAGACTCATCATATCACATTTGATCCCACTCAAATGCTAGCAAAAGAATCTACAACTTTTACAAGTTAAAGGTGTCCAACCTTTATCTTAAGTTGTTAACATTATTCAAGACTAAATAAAGAATTGTGTCTACCTCATACATATCCAGATGTACGAAGAATTCTTTATTTCTCATAGTCTTTTGACCTTATGATTATTTACTTTTGACAATTATAATATTTAAACTATAAATGTTATAAGATTTGTTAAACCAGAAATCACTTTATTAATATGAAAGATTGTCAATAACATTATTACACTCTTGCTATTAAGCATAATCCTAACAATCTCCCACTTGTGCGATAGCAAGTGTGTCATATCTCTCATTCCCATGTTTTTTTTGGTGCCCATCAAAACTCTTCTGAGGTTGAGCTTTTATGAAGGCATCCGCTAGATTTTATGCTGACACTATTTTGATAACCGTCACGTCACCCCTATGCACAATCTCCCTTAAAAGATGATACTTCATTTCAATGTGTTTTCCTCTCTTATGACTTCTTGGTTCTCTCGAATTAGCCACTGCTCCACTGTTGTCACAGCAAATAGTGATATGCTTATTCGCATTAGGAGCCACTTCCAAGTCAACCAAGAATTGGCGAAGCCAAACATCCTCTTTGGCAGCTTCACATGCAGCAACATACTCAGCTTCCATGGTGGAATCAACAATATAGGATTGCTTGATAATGTGGATTGCTCCTCGTCCAATTGTAAACACAGATCCTCGTCCAATAGTAAACACAGATCCTCGTCCAATAGTAAACACAGATCCTAATATGGATTTTCTAGAGTCAGAATCAGATTAGAAATCAGAATCTATATACCCAATAGGAATTAAATCCCCTCTATAGTATACAAGCATATAATATTTTATTCTCTTAAGATACTTGAAAATCTGCTTGACTGCCGTCTAGTGATCAGGACCAGGTTTCGATTGAAACTTGCTAACTATGCCAACAACAAAACAAATATCTGGTCTAGTGCAGATCATTGCATGCATAAGACTTCCAACTGTCGAGGCATATGGAACTCTACTCATGAATTTCTCTTCATGCTCATTCTTAGGAACTTGTTCCTTAGAAAGTTTGATTCCATGTCTGAAAGGTAATATACCTTTCTTGAAATCTTACATGGAGAATCTAGACAAGATTTTATCAATGTATGAAGCTTAGGATAATGCAATCGTTCTATTCTTTCTATCCCTTATTACTTGAATACCAAGAATAGAACTTGCTTCTCCTAAGTCCTTCATATCAAATTGTTTTGCTAACCATTCTTTTACTGATGTCAATACACCTACATTATTTCCTATGAGTAGTATATCATTGATCGAACCAAATTTGGTACGATTTTGGCCCTCATTTTCTTCTCTTTATGCTTGATTCTTGGGCATTATCCCGTAATTTAATGGTGTGAATTAAGTGTTTTCAGGTATTTATAAAGTTCAAGGGCATTGGTGTAATTTTGGTCATTCAGGGCTAAAACTGTAATTATTGGGGGAAGATTGACGTTATCGTAAATAATCAAGAGATCAGGGGAGCTATCCATAATTTGCCACGCAAATCAGGCAAGAGGCGCCACATCATATTAGTGAAACGGTGCGTTTAAGAGGCTGTTTGTGCTTCTAAAACCACCGTAGCCCAAATCTAAACGCACCGTATACAAGACAAGTACCTTGAGCCCAAGTACACCGCAGGTCAGTGCTAAGCGCACCCCGACGAGACAAGCATCCCACTCACCAAATTAGTGATACGGTGCTTTTGAGAGGGGTTTGGGCTTCTAAACACAGCCCATGCCTTTTCGAATGGCATCCCCTATGAGACAAGAAGAAGCAGTCTAAACACACCCCTGCCCTTGCCGAGTACACCCCATCTTCAACATAACTTCATCTTCTTCCTTGAGAACTGATGGCCATTGATGCCCAAACCCTAGTGCAGCCACCGCCGCTGGAATTAGACCAAAACCGACCTACCGCCGGAAAAATTCGGCCCTAAATGGACAGCGGGATCAACGCCTCTCCTGTCGGCCACTTCTTGGCTCCCCAAAACCACCGAAAATCAACCACGAAATCTTGTCCAGCCGTGGTATGACGCGCCTATGACGCCATTTCCCAAACCGCGATGAAACCGCTAAAATCAATGTCGCTATATGCATTTCAATGTCGCCACAGCGACCCCGTGGCGACAGAGATGATTTTTGACACCTGATTGGGTCGCTATTTGCGTCGCCAAATTGCATCGCCATACACTCACTGTGATCAATGGTGATTGGTTGGGAAAATTACGGAAAGGTCCCCTTGAGGGACCAAAATGGAAATTTGACAAGTCTAAGTGTGTTTTGGTAATTGAGCATCCGAGACCTAATTTGAAAACCTTATAAATACATCACTATTTTTCTCTTTTGGACAACTCTTGACAAATAAGAAACCTCTTTTCTTCTACCATTCCTAATCCCACAATTTCTTCTCCTTCCTAAACTCAACAATTAATCTGGATTACATTCTCCCAATCATTCATTTCTTCCTATCTTCTCCACATATCCACTCTTTACACAAGGAGCATCAAAGGTAAGGAAAAGATCAAGCTCTACAAAAGAAGGCCCAATGGTGATTTCCTAATCTTTTACTTGTCTTCCCTTTGATTGTAATATGTGTAACTAAACCCCCTTTCTAGGGGATTGATGTGAGAACATTTAGATTGGGTTTTGCTTAAGCTTTATATATATTTTAATCTCTATTTGTGTTCTATTCATTTTATAATTAGATTCTATTCGTTATATAATTGACATGTATACCCACTAGTTGATTATACTCTTGTTTAGGAACATTCAAGAATACAATTGGTTAACATTTGTGAGGTTGGTTCATTAAAGTAGCTTGAGAAGCATTTCCTATAATCCACTTGTGATCCTATTAATTCCCTAACAATTCTCTTAATTGTTTATTTCATATATATCTTATCTAGATTTGTTGAGCATTCTATTTCATTAGTTTTATTAGATTTATTTTACATGTATGTTTGATGGCTTGACAAACCATACAACCATCCATTGCTTATGATTTACTTTATCGCATTTAGGAATTGTTAATTTATTCAACTAATTACTCTAATTCACTGTGGAACAAATCCTAACTTACCACTTTACTAAATTTTACATCTAAATGGATTATCTAGTGGTGAAAATTGGTTTTCAAAACGAACACATTAAAACATTATTTAGTTATGCAAAAATGATCGTATCAATCATCAACATAAAGAATTAGGAAAACCAACTTGTCGCTTTTAATCTTTTTGTATACACAGGGTTCGTCAAAGTTTTGAATAAATCCAAAACCTTTCACAGCTTGATCGAACCTTATGTTCCAGGATCTGGATACTTAGACCATATATGTACTTTTGCAACTTGCATACCCTTTCCTCTTGGCCTTTTTTAATGAATCTTTCTGGTTGCATCATAGAGATGCTTTCGTCAAGACTTCCATTAAGGAAAGCTGTATTGACGTCCATTTGCCAAATCTCTAAGTATATAGATGTTGCAATAGATAAAAGTATCCTAATGGATTTAAGCATGGCCACAGGAGAGAAGGTTTCCTCGTAATCGATACCTTCCTTTTGTGTGTAACCTTTAGCTACTAATCTAGCTTTGAAGGTTTCCACCTTTCCATCCATTCCTCTTTTCCTCTTGTATACCCATTTGCACCCAGTGGGTTTTATCCCTTTAGGCAAGTCTACAAGAGACCAGACTTTGTTATTGAACATAGATTCAATTTCATATTGCATTGCCTTTTGCCAATGACGACAATCAACATCCTCCATTGCTTCCTTATACGTGTAGGGATCATTGTCATCCGGGAGATTCTCCACTGATTCTCCTAGACCGATGTATCTCTCAGGTTGATTACTAACCCTCCGACTACGACGAGGAATGGTATGTTGTTGATCTTGTGATGGTGTGGAACTTACAATTGGGTTAGATTGTGAAACCTCTTGTGGAATTGTATCTCCTGACATCTCATTCAAGGCAATTATACTTTTAGGCACAAAATTGTTCATATAGTCCTTTTCCAGAAATTTAGCATTTTTCGAAATAAATACTTTAAGATCTGAAGGACTATAGAAATAATATCCTTTAGTTCCTTTTGGATACCCCACAAATATGCATGTTTCTGAACCAGACTCCATCTTTTGTCTTTCCTTTTAACACATGCGCAGGACAACCAAATATTCTTAAGTGTTGTAAACTAGGTTTTCACCCAGTCCATAACTCATGCGGTGTTAGAGGAACCGACTTAGATGGTACATCGTTTAGAATGTACATTGCAGTTTGTAAAGCATATCCCCAAAAAGATTTAGGGAGCGCTGAATAACTCAACATAGACCTAACCATGTCCAAAAGAGTTTTATTTCTCCTTTCTGATACCCCATTTTGTTGAGATGTACCTGGTGAAGAAAACTGAGAAACTATCCAATTATCAATAAGATATTGTTGAAACTCATCAGTAGATATTCTCCACCACGATCAGATCTCAAGATTTTTATGTGTTTCTCAAGCTGATTTTCTACTTCAGCTTTAAATGCTTTGAACATGTCAAAAGTATCCGACTTATGTCTCATAAGATACACATAGCCAAATCTCGATTAATCATTTGTGAAAGTGATAAAGTACTCATATCCACCTCTAGCTTGAATGCTCATAGGACCACATACATCAGTGTGTATTAATCCTAAACATTCAGTGGCTCTTATTAGAATGACCTTTTGGTCATCTTACCTTCTAAACAAGATTCACAAGTTGGTAGACCATCAACCTTAAAGTAACTTAAAGGTCCATCACTAACCAATCTTTTAATCCTATTAAAGTTAATATGACCTAGGGGCAAATGCCATTGGTAGGTTTCATCCTTTAATAATTTTACACTTTTATGATTAGGTTTCGTAAATTCTGTGTCTAACAAGTAAGAGATATTTCTATGTAGACAAAATAAACCTTTTTCCAATGTACCTTTGTAAATAATTTTGTCATTCTTACTAATAATAAAAACTTTATTAAAAGTAACTGAATATCCAAATTTATTTAAATAAGAAACTGAAATTAAATTCCTCTTGAATTGAGGTACATAATAAACGTCTATCAAATCTAAATGCCTACTAGAATCTAGATTAAATCTAATATCTCCTACTACACTTGCAGACACTAATGTTCCGTTGCTCAAGTGCAAGTTGATTTCATTCTTATTTAGCCTTTTCCTTTCCTAAAACCCCGACAAGGAATAACAAACATAATTAGTGGCTACAGAGTCTATGATCCAAGAATCTTTAGAATATGCCAGAAAACATATTTCAAGATGATTAACATTACCTTCTTCCTTCTTATTCTAGGACTTTAGGCAATTTCTTTTCCATTGTCCCTTTTAACCACAAAGGAAGCATTTCCCTTTGATCTTGGTTACTGAAAGTGTATTAATGTTTGTCTAATACTATCTAGAGAGAAAGAGGGGGTGAATAGATTTTATCCAATTTTACCCAATTTTCGTGATAAGTCAATATTCCGAAAATATCCCTATCTAGTCAATATAAAATTTCAAGTGCGGAATTATAAATGACACAAGATATTTACGTGGAAACTCTCACGGGAAACCACGGGTTGTTATGTGGGCTACACATGAACTTCGTATCCACTAATGGTGAAGTGATTACAACCTAATCCCGGTATGTAACTCACAACCACTATCTAATCCCGATATGAGTGAACATAGTTCAATTGCTTGTGATTTAAGCTACCTAATACAGGAAGCAACACATGACTCACTTCTCAATGAAGAGATGATAAAACCTAAGTGAATATATGATGATATCCAATGTGCAAATAAAGCTAGGTAACCTTAGATGCTTATCGAGGATGATGATATGACAATTAATTCACTCCTAGATATCAATAGCTAAATGACATGTCAAAAAGCTTAGCTAAACATAGATTATGAAAACCGAGATAGCTATCACAATACAACACTCAATCAATTCATCACAAACAATCTCTATCTTATATCAAGCATTTGATCCAAAAACATACAAGTGAATAAAGAGATGACTTGTTAAGAAAGACACTAAAATTAGATGAATTTAATGAGAATCTTACCAAGCAAGTTGTGATGATGCAAAACCAAACACCTAACACATGTAATTTCTAGTTTCATTCACAAGGCTAATACTTGAATAAATCATATTCATGAAGCACAAATTCAAGATATTAGAAACATACACCAAAAATGCTAGAATCACAATAAATGATCAATGAATGTTCTAGCAAGGATATTGATCTTAGAATAAGTCAATCAAGTCACAAATAACCCTAGATATCAAGCTAAGCATCATACAACTCTCAAACATGTGAAATTCTAGAATCTTAGAAAACTAGGTTCACATATGTCTCTAATTAGACTTGATTAGCTTTGATATGAAGCTATCCTTCTCAATGGCTTTCATCAAACATACATACACATATATAAGAAGAAAACCCAAGGAAATTGAGGATCATCAAAGATGAAATCACAAAGTTTGACTCAATACCTTGAAATCCCGAGCTGGTTTGGTTTTGACAGTGGGACTACTCTAAAACTCTACCAAACAGTTGTAAAATCTTTTGGAAAGGGTAGGGGACTTGATTACAAAGATTCTTCAACTTGAATCACTCGATTCAAAGTTCGAATAAAAATGTTATGGTGTTTTGAAGGTAGAAAAGTTGGAGAGAAAATTCTGCTTTTATTTTTTTTCAATTTTCTTCAACTTATGAACAAGCGAGAGAGAGAAGATATTTAAATGAGAATGGGAGGGAAGGTTAAAATGAGATGGGGCCCACATTTGGGAAGTGGCTTTCAGCCATCCCCATGGAAGCACGTGGCCACCATGGGGAGGCCGAGAGCCTCCTTTCTCGTGGTGGCCAGGCACCTCCATGGGAGGGCCTCCCTTTTGGCCTTTCTCATTTCACGTCTTCTCCTTGCGCTCTCCTCACATTATTTGACCGTCCTTTGGCCTCCAAACTCGGAATTCAAATCTGTTTCTAGATTAAAAACTGTGACTCACTTACACACGAGGAAGACTATGAAACTTTGACAATTGGATGTGAGCTCAACTCGATATACGAAGACGAAGACAACACATTGTTAAGGAACGTAAAGTTTCGTAACTTCCTAGTTTGAACTCGAAATCAAATAAGTGAGTAACCGTAATGACCAAAAATCAATAAGGAATCATTTAAGAACATATTCAAGTTCAAATCACTAACACTTAAACAAATAAACACAAGATCACATGAGTATGCAATTTCCTAGACATAGTCCTAATACATACATTTCTACAATGTATGGCAATGTGAGTTCAATGCATGAGTATACTAAAACATGTGAATGTGTTATACTAATTTGGTACAACTATACAGGGACACTTATGAATGAATTTTGTGTATGTGCGCCTAAGCTTTGTAAGCGGAAAGAGGTCTTAATACCTTTGTAGATAAGAACGCTTTCCTCGAACGAAGGCAACATTTTGCTTGAATCGTTATCCATCTTCTTTGAAGCTTTATAAACTAAATCCTAGAGAACTAAACAATACAAAGAAAATGATGTTTTGATATATAATGATGCCAACATAAACCAAAATCCTAGCAAGTTGTGAGAGGATTTTTTTATTTTATATATATTTTATATATATTTTATTTTTTTTTTGTTTATATTTTTTGATTATTTTTTAATCGGTTCAAAGACAACCAATTTCAACAATAAAAAAAGGAATGTAAACAAAACACAACTGAGTTCAAAGAAAAAAATCTAGATAAATTTAAGAGGCCAACAGGTCTAGTCTAATGGAGGCGCGAGAAGGTTGGTAGTGCACGGTGGTCAGGAAGAATAGATGATGAGTTGTTGGTAAAGAAGAAGCGACGTGGGTTGCTGTTGAAGGAAAAACAATCGGTTCAGGTTGGGTCGAACAAGGCAACACGGGTTGCTGAGCAGAAAAGACGCGGGTCACTGATTCCTGATCGGAGGAGGATGACCGGCAACGTTGTAAGGTAGGCGACCGTCAGAGAGTCGACGACGAAAGAAGTTCCGGTGATGAGGATCACCGGAAAGAGCACAGACAGCAGTCCTATTACTTAAAGTAGGCTGATAAGAAAAAAAATTAAAGAAAAAAATGAACCCTAAACAATTTGTTTAAGCTTTGATACCATGAACAAATTCAGTGTTTGTTGTTTTATTCATCTCCATATGGAGGAAATATATAGGAAAATATATGAGTAGGAATCAAGAAAACAATCTCCTATAATCAATCTAAATCCCTTACAATCAGGATAATTAATGTAATCAATTATACAATTGTCATCTATACAATCTTCCTAATTAATGACAATATTCTAAAATGTGTTACCTAGGAGGCCTCTGGGGAAACCAAGGCAAATGTGGGTCCGAAAGGACAATCACAAGGAGTCTCCCCCACTTGAGGTGAAATCCAAACCAGATTCTGGAATGTGGATCCTAAAGGAACACATATCCCTTAGTTTGCCATTTCCCCCTATTATATCTTGTTCAGAAATGGGAAGCATGAGCATAGCTCATTCACATTTAAATAAGTGAACTTTTTAATGAATTTGCTGTATGTGCTGGTTGTTGGCCAAGAAGAAGGGCCGGAATGAAATTTGAATTGTGTAAATTTTAATATTTGTAATTATTCACTACGAACAAATTTACTAATTTGGGGGGTCATTTGACCTACACCATGTATATTAAGTATCCAGTATATACTACTTCTTGTGTATTCCCTGAGTATCAAGCTAGGGATGTATATATCGTGTGCAAAAGTGTGTATGTGCAGGTTTTGGAGTCATTAAATTAGGAAGAATAGCCCAAAGACTTAGCATATAACTGATGTTACTTCGTAACTGGCGGGAAAAATGTCGTCTGGTAGAAGGGACAAACTCACGGAGACATCTTGGCAGATGCGTGAGATGATCCAGCAAGCAAGAAGTCGTCAGCCATAAGGACTTGTGTTCTTTCAGCGATTTTAATACCGTTAGAGATTAGCTGCGAGAACGAAGGACCAAAGCCGTGAGATTTCAGAGTAAAATGGTGCATTCATCTTGAACTTGGGAGGTAGTTCTACTTCCCGGATCCTCTTGGAGAATGTTGCATTCATCTTGAACTTGGGAGGTAGTTCTACTTCCCGAATCTTCTTGGAGAATGTTGCATTCATCTCCCCCAAGGGGTTCTTACGGGTACCCCGATATTTTCCCTTCTTTAGCTCCTCAAGTTCCTTTGCTATCTTGGCCATTCGATCTTCGAAGCGCTTGGATCCCTTATGTCTAGATCGGGCTACTATACCTTTATTGTTCGAGGTTTCGGACCTTGCGGCTACCTCTTTGCGCTCCTCTCTCTTGGAGTGGCTACCTTGCAGGTTCCTTTTGGGTCTGGTACTATCACCTGCATCAGGATGTGGAGTCCTCCCTTCTTCAGCTGGTCTAGTTGTTGGTAAATTCCTCCTAGGGGGACATTGACTGCTAACTTCACTTGTCGGGGTCTAAGATTTACAGGACGGTCTGGAACTGGAAGTGGTGGTCCGAGTCTGTCAAAGACCGATGCCCGGGTACCTAGTCCAGCTTTTCCTAAGACCTTGACAACTTCGAATGGTATCCCCTGAGCGATCATCGGGAGGTGGACGCTCTCTACATAGGCAGTAGCCTGCTGTTCTTGTATATCCTGATTAACTTCCTAGATAACCGGATTTGGGCGTATACGGCCCAGTTTTAGTGGAGGGATCGGTGCTGAGTTGTTGTTTCTTGCTCCCATCCCTTGTTTCTGAATTCTTTGGGTAAAAGCAAGGGAGTTGGGTCCCGAGTGGTCAGTCTGTCCCTAGGAGGATCTGAGTCTCATCTTTTTGCTAGCGGGGTAGTGCTAAGCTACTTTTGCTAATGGGATAGGAGTAAGTTCCCACAAACGGCACCAAAATGTGTTAACCGAAATTTACCGGCGGGATGGAATTACAATTAACGACTTTAAAGAACCATGATCATAATTGACCACGGTCGAAGGGGTATCATGTAGTTCGATACATATGATTCCCAGTAAAAATAATTTCAAAGTAATAATGATTAGGACGATGGATGAATGGCTATATTATATCATATAAGGAGATTACATTGCTTTTTCTTAACATAGTGTTGAAATAACATAAAATGTAACTCTTCGTCGATCACTGAAGGCGAAGTCTGACACAATCGGCAATGGAGATCTCGTGCAAGTCGACAAGTAGAAAAACTGTAGGTTTAGGGTTTAGAATCCCTAGCTCTCTCCTTCTTTTTCAATTGACCATAATGTCATATATATAGGTCCTGTTTCTTGCCATGCACTCCTATATGTTCTGTTTAGGCTTTCGGCAATTTATGGGACTTTCCTTTATGATAAGCTAGAATGTCGCATGAATTTTAATCCCTAGAATCAAGTGATTCCTTCTTGGGAGGATTCTGGCAGACTTTGCTTTCAATTGGAACTCTTAAGTGGCGGGAATGAGTCTACTTCTTTAATGATAAAACACTGACATTTTAGTATTCTTCTTCGTTGCTTTAAATTTAGGTTTTCTAGATGCGCTAGACCTTGGTAGCATCCTTTACCGGCATTTTAGCAAACTAATTCCAAGCAGTGTTAGGGTACTTAGGCACCCCTCATCATGCTAGAACATGGTTCCAAATGATCTCTTGGCCGTCTCGGTTTCAAGATACCGGCTGATGCTGTGACGGGGTATTGAGAAGACATAATAGCGGGGTACCCATTCTATGTAGAAGAGGGATACCTGGTCTACGTAGAAGCGAGGTAATAGGACAATGTAGTGTGGTTTGTAGGATCTCGATTTCTGTTTCTTCTAATACTTTGGCATCTACATGCTTCCGATCCTGCTTTGGCTTAACTCGATATGTATCCCGACATACTGGTTTGGATTCTCTCCAAGAGGTAGCCAGATACTGCCTACTGAAGTCTTTCCTCCTTGATCCTGGACAGAAAATTCTTCTTTGGTCATTGGCCAATTTTAGTGGTCAACAAAGAGTGATGTTTAATTCAATCACATAAGGAATAAGATCTAATTAAGAAAATGAATAGAATTATAATGGTGCAAACATTTTATTGAAAGCTAAACAAAACCCATTGTCCAAAAGTTTCTTACATCAATCTTCTAGAAAGGGGGTTTAATTACACATATTCAATAACAAAGAAAAGAGGTGAAAAATAGAGAAGTAACCCATAGTTGTAGCTAAGTCTTCTCTTATAAGCTTGATCCCTCCTTGATGTTCCTTCCCTTGAATCTTGATGTAAAGAGTGAAAGCTATAGTTGAAGATATGAGTGTAATTAATTGGTGTACATAGTAATTGGTTTATTTTAAATTAAACTAATTTGTCCTTACTGGTAAATTTCTATTATAATATTTTTGTAATTAAATTTTTTATTAAAATATAGGTGTGCTTATCATATTTATGGGTGAAAATATCGGCATCCTTTTGAGAGAGACAATAATTATTAAATAAAATATGAAAATATAAAAAAACAAAACTTGTCTCATGAATCATGAACCGAAAAAAGTCTTCAAGAAAGTTTAAATATAGCCACTGCTACAATAGTACAAGCTACTGATTAAAAGATTAGATAAGGGATATTAATTATTTATTATTATTTTTTTATCTTTTCAAAAAAAATTTAAAAAGCTAGCAAGCTCACCCTAGCCCAGCCTAACCTGAGTCGAACGTTAATTATCAAATATTGACTATGCTGAAGCTGCTCTTTGTAGTACATATATTCGAAAAGAAATAGTCAAAGAGAGAAAAGATTATCTTTAGATAACTGTACCAAAAATCAGCATTTTAAGGAATTACGGAACCATCATCCATCTATAATTGAAAGATTATCGCTGACTTAATTAATGTTAATCTCTTAAGTCTTTAAGTAATGTTAAGATGTAATAGATGTGTAAGAGTATTGATCAAAAGCTCATACCAAGTTAACCTTTTATAGCAATACGATATCAAGAGAAACAAAGTCATTGAAGAAAATAATCATAATCACAGATAAAATTAAAATAATTCACTGACTTAAGATAAATCACCACCAACAATGACTTGAAACTCTTATATGCCATTCAAGAACAACAATCATCTCGACCCCACTCAAGAAGAGATTTGATTATAACCATAACTACTATCACTCTAAGTAAGGAGGAATTTTTTACACCTACAATCAATGGAATTGATTACAAATACAATTACTATCACTCTAAGTAAGGAGGAATTGTTTGCAACTATAACCAATTGAATTGATTACAACTACAATTACTATCGACCCTAAACAAAGAGGAACTTATTGCAACTATACTCAATTAAATTGATTATAACTACAATTACTATCGACCCCACACAAAAAGGAACTCATTGCAGTTACTCTCTTATTAACCTCAAGAATGAAGAAATTGATTGCAATCTCAACTACTATACAACCCCACACAAAGAAAAGATGATTGTAAACACAATCATACAATTATTACAAAAATTTTCATGCATTAATTGTGATAAAAAATACAAAGGCATATCATAATACAAAGAATCATCATACAAATCAAGACATGTGAAATAGTATCTAAAACATTCATTATATCAATCAAAGAATATGTCAACAAATAACAACTTCAACCATGAGAACATATCATGAAAGAGAACAAAGTTTAGCATACTATGCTCTCCCTTGATAAGTGCTCTATCTAAGATCAAGATAGAATATTGTTCATAATGAAATCCATACAATCACACATTCAAGCAATTTTTAATGAGATTTATCAAATAAGCTCCACAAACTATGCGAGATACACCAAGATTTTCAATCTCTCCCATAATTCTTCTAAAATTGCTAGAGTATCAAAATACCATATAAGCAAAAGTGTGTGTCTGTGAAGATTTTATTTCAAGTATATGAAAAGAAGTAATTTGATAATCAAATATGCAAACATTTTCAACAACTGTTCATCTTAACCCTTTCCATAAAAAGGTCAAACCGATTATCATCCGGAATTTTGCTTTTAAAGAGAATAGATTTCAACATGTGAGTGTGTGTGTGCATGTGGCTCGTCATTTCATTTTTATTTGACAACCCGAGCTAATTTGATTATTCAACTATACTCCATAAAGCCTTTTTGTTTTGTTTTAGGCTTGAATCAAAGATTTTATTTTTAATTGATTCTTTTCAACAGTTCTTTGATTTTTCTAACATAAACAAATACTCCTCATGACGACTTTCACTCATCACAATGATGTATCCCTTTCCTACCAAGTTTTTAAGGCTTAAAAGCACATGGTCAAAAAGCAAATAAAGAGACTTACTTAAGATCTCTACTTCTCAAGAGAGTAGCTTTCAAAGAATATGAAGTTCATATTTTTCAAAACATGCCACTCAACATTCAAACAAACAATAACACACATCATGATTAAGATCAATGTGAACAATTATCACCAAAAGATCTTAAATAAGCAAATGTCAAGAAGGACCATATAAACACTATACTAGTTCTTTAATATGACATGCTTCATGAAGTGGTATAAACAATGAGTTGAGAGATGAAAATTAAGAAAGCGAGCAATATGATATAGAGATACCTTCACAAACTATTTTCATCAAATGCAAGGCCTTCACCCATTTTATGAGTCCTCTTGGCTTGTTTGTCCTCATGACAACAAGTTATAGGTGTGTCGATTCCAAAAGACTAAATCATGATGGGACTTTGGGTACATAGGGTGAACCCCCTATCCGCATCTTTGATCACTACATCACTACATCATTTCGATATGCTCCAAAGTCCCATCTTCTCACTTCTCCCATCTTTCATCTCTTCTTTAAACGTGTCATTTTCAATCCTAAAACAACAAACCCATGCCCATCCCTCTCTTACCAGAACCAAAACCACAAAAAACAAATAAAGAAAAATGTTTGTTAGATCTTCTCCTCGCACTACCATGCTTACAGTTATGTTCCATGTGGCTACATCGGCGATTAGGTTGTGGTTATGATGTAGTTCGGTTTTGGGTTCTTGTGGTGGTGATGATGTTTGGGTTTGGTGGAGATAATGGTGATTTTGATGATGGTTTGATTTGCGTTGGTGTTGATGCTGGATGATTACGGTTTGAGGTCAATTTCGGTTAGGATTTTTAGGGTTTTTGACTGAAATTTGTGGTTTGATTATGGGGTTTTGACTAAAATTTCTAGGTTTGGAATTTCGTGGAGAGAGTGGATGGGTTTGAACGGGTGGTGGTTGTTTTCTAATGTTTGATTTTGGAGAATGATAATGATGATGATGATAATGGATGGCAATGGTAGTGGTGGTGGAGGAGAGGGATGAGTGATTTTGATACAATGAGGGATGGTGGAGGAGAGGGCTGAGGGATGAGGGATGAGTGGTGGTTGAGGAGAGGTATTTTGATTGAGTGGAGTTTGCATTTTTTTTTTCTTCTAGATTTCGTAAGGGGATTGTGTGTTGTGTATGTTTTTTATTTTCAATTGGTGAAGAAGAAGAAGATGGGAAACATAGTTTTTTTTAGAATTTTTTTTTAATTTACAAATTTATATTAATTTTATTTTGTGATAAATAAAATGTTGTTTTATTTTTAATTTTTTAATTGTTTTTTATTCTTTTTTAATTGTAATTATATATTAATTTCATTAAATTAATTTTTATTTGGTAGAATTTTTTTTTTCATTTTTTTATATAATTTTTTTTATTTTTTAAATAAATAAATCTCCACCGTCAATCTAAGATTTGAATGGTGGAGATTTAAAACAATTATTTTTGTATTATATAAATATTTTTAAAAAATTGTATTTTTTATACCTTTAATTTAAAATTAAAGATAAATTGTTTAAATTTTAAATGTGAGGGTAAAACAGTCTTTTTAGCCATTAATAAGGCATACAGGGGAAAAATAGACATTATACCAATTATGTGATATTTGATCGTTAAAAAAAAGTCAGAAGAACCTATTTGATATACTTTTCAAAAGTCAGGGAAGGTTTTGCTAAAAAAACAAACTCATTTAAAAAATTGATTTTTCAGCAAAAGTTAGGGACCCAAATGATATTTTCCCAAAAAAAAAGTTATCCAATCAAAGGTACTTACCCTCAGCATTATGTGCAATTCATGATTCATATGGAGATGATTCCTTGTAACATCACGAGCTCGCAAAGGCTTCCACGACTTGATTCCGTAACACTCGAGACGATACCTACCCGAACTATCTTCATTATACAATCCTTTATCATTCTCTTCATCCTAATCTTCTCCGTGTGAAGCTTCGACGGTGGTTTCAAGCACTCTTTTACGTCGTGGTATTATAATGATTAAGAAATCCCTATAAAACACAAATTTAAACTCCTGCCTCAATGGCTCAATATTGATTGTTGACTTAAACAAGCATCATATAATATAACAAAATAAAAAAGAAACAAACAACACACATATGTAACACAACATAAATAAATTTTGGGTATTAAATCGACAAGTAACGCCAATGATTTGTTTTTTTTTTTTTATTTATTAGGACAAATAAACCATAAATGTTACTCTTTAGTATGAATAATTAAATATTTACTCACCTCTTCAGAGTGAAAACCTAAGCAGAGTCAAATTTCTTAAGCCTTGAGACCTTTCACAAGATTTGTGAAGATGAAGAATATGTTGACTGCCACGAACACGATGAAGCTTTTTTTTTTGTTAGGGTTCCAGTTAACCGTGATAAACTTATAACCCAAAAAGACCTTTCGCGTTTCTTAATAACTCAAAAAGTTATACTTCCAAGGTTGCTCTTAATAAAGAGAATAACACAAATAAGATTTTTTCATTAATGGTTTACAACAGTGATTGTATATACAAAATAGACGGTGATATTTGTTTGAATTCACTTGCTCATCCCCTTTCAAGGGTGGTGAGCATTACCCCTTCCTAAAAACATGACGTGTGTCAAGTTTATTGGTTGCTGGATCCCGGTGTTACTTTAAAATCGAATTATGACATATTTGTATAGGGAATTGGTCTGTTATTTAATTTTTTTGATACAATAACGCCAAAGTAATTGCCCAATGCATGTTCAGTTGATTACCCTACTAAAATAAATAATTATGATTGTTTTCAAATTTCAAAGATATTTTTTTTCCACCAACTCCTGTCTTTCATGCTAACAGATAATCTTCCAATTTCGTGTCCCGATATACAATCTTTGCATAGTCTCCGAAAGCTTCAAATCTATATTCATGATCTACAGTAACAAAAAAGTTTATAAATCGCCTATGTCGTATACCGATTATGAGAAGAATTTTTTCATAACATGGTCTTCATCTTGAACCAGCTTTCGCATCATTGACTCGAAAGTTGTTCCGGTTACTGTACAAAGGAGAGATGCCAACCATCTCTCATTTCTACGAACACCTTGTATCCACCATACATCTTTAAAATGTTGTACACTTCTCTTGATGTTGTTTAGTTGTTATGCTCATTTGAAATAGTTTTGAAGTAATTTAACGAACTTATAGGTTTCCAAAAGAGTAATGTTAGATGTCTCTATCTTTGCAAAGTCCAAAACCAAACAATAGTTTGTAGCATATGTAACATATAATTACACGGTAAAATGCATGACTATAAAACAATAGTTTTGATTGTTGGTAAATGATGTGGCATATTAATGTAAAATTTTCTTTGGTAATTATGTTATGTTAAACCAAAATAGAAAAAAAAAAAAAAATCAGCGAGGCTCGATAGTCTTTGATCCATTGGGATGAATATTGTCCCATTTTATTTCGGAAAAAACAATCTTTGCATAGTCCATAACCGCACAACAAACACAAACACAAGTCAATAGTTTGTAGCATATGTAACAAATAATTACACCGTAAAATGCGTGACCATAACAAAATAGTTTTATGTAACGTCTCTTAACAAAATTTAAAAATGAGTCGTTGGTTACCAGTCACACATTACAATAGAATTCATGAAATTGGAAATAAGAAACACAGTTCATATTCATCGGTAAGTTTAAAACAATCACACTTTAGAAAGCGATCAATAATACAAATCAAACACCATTGTCCGAATTAGATTGAGTTTGTAGTGGACTAAGCTTTTCCCATTCTCCATTTGGCTGAACCATCGTCATATAATCTTGGAAGAGCTTAAAGCCAGCCCTATGACCTGAGCTATAATGATGTTGGATATCTCGAATATGTAATTCTGAAGTCTGTAAAATCTTCCAAGAGGTGTCTGTGGACATCCTTTCATTTAAAACCTTATATTTTTCCTCCAGTACTCCATCACAACAAATAATTCGAATGAGTTCAGCGGAAACATCTTTGCCAACTAGATGAGACATAGTGGTTATTTCCTCGGTATTAGATGGTAATGGCTTTTTTGTTTCTTAATTGAAAGAATAGTAGTTTACGGTTTTGTTAGAAGAGGTAGGTGATGAGTATTGGCAATCCATTCTATAGATAAGAGAGAAATTTCAAATAATAAAAAATAATTTAGGTGGAGTCGTTAACTTAGTGAATTGGCAACCCACATTTATAGAGAAAACTAATTTACACCCATGACCTATTTCCAATGTAAATCGATTTAATGTTTACTTTTATCATTGGCGTAGGAAGCGAGAAGTAGACAACGAATGGATAACTAATTGACCAATTACACGCATAACAGAGTATTAAACCCTAAACCGAACATGCATTGGGCAATTAGTGATTGTATATACAAAATAGACTCTATTTGTTTATGTTTATTGAAAAATTTATTGGTTGCTGACTTGCTGGATCTCGATGTTACTTTAAAAGCGAATTATGACATTTTTGTATAGGGGATTGGTCTGTTATTTAATTTTTTTTGATACAATCACGCCAAAGTAACTGTCCAATGCATGTTCAGTTGATTACCCAACTAAAACAGATAATTATGATTACTTTCAAATTGATTATTTTCCACCAACTTCTGTCTTTCATGCTAACCGATAATCATGCATTGGACAATTAGTGATAGGTTTAAAAAAACAAATGAAATTACTTTTGTTCCCTAAATGAAATTGGTTGAAACCCAATGGAAATATTTTACTTTATAAAAAAACCTCTCTCCAACACAGATGCACATATTTAAATCTTTCTTTCGTTTTGCTTTATAGACACACACCTGTAAACAACCGTTCATATCTTTTATGACATACATTGATAAATTTCTTTCTTTTACAAATACATCATCCCACTGTGGAAGGAAATTCAAACACATTAAGAAACACCAATGGTGGAATGATTACATTCGGAAACAAATATTGTGAATGTGGGAGAAGGGCTACATTAAAAATCTCTGAAATGGAAAACAATCCAGGTAAGTTGTTTTATACTTGTGAAAGTAAACGATGCAAGTTTTTTAATAGGTGGAAGCTAGATCCAACAATTTTTCAAACTTGGGAAAGGACTGAAGAAATTAGTAGAGATGTGGAAGAAATCAAAGTGTTAAATGCAAAGATGCAGAAGCTGGAAACATGTTTCCATGGAATAAAGCTCAATTTGGAGTTCATTCAAATTGGCTTAAGAATGATGACACTGTATAATTTAATTTTCTTTGGTGTTTCATCAGCTGTGTTGTTTCTAATTTTACTAATGTTAGTGACAGTAACAAAACGTGTAATGCATTCATGGTTTTAATGAAAGTAACATCGTTTTGAAATTGTATTCAGGCTTTACTTTTTATATGATTAAATCCTCCTTACAAAAAGGATAATCAAATGCTCATTGCTTCTTTATACATTTTATTGTTGATCATTTTTTATTCGCAAGACGGTTTTATTAATAGATATGCAACTAATTTCATACAACAATAAGTATATGATAAATCCAAATTCATGATAAGTAGAGTCACATCCAAATATAGTGATGGCACAAAAATAATTGATTGCTAATTGTAATTCTTGTAACACATAGAAAATAGAAAGCATACCATTCACATAAAATAGCAACACATAAAATAGTTACAGATCTACTTTTATAAAATAGTAACACATAGAAAACATACCATTCACATATCTGTCTGTGATTCCAGAAATAATGATAACAAAAGCTATGATTGTAACAAAAATAAGGAAAAAGATTGAAAGATATAACAAAAATAAAGCTGGTCCGGGCTATCCCTTGCTTGTGTCATTTCAATCTCATCCTAATTCCCATGTGGTTGAATAGTCTTCATGTATTCTCTAAAGAGATTGAATCCATCATGATGACCATTCTCAAAGTGGTTTAGCGCGTCTCGAATGTGAAAACCATTGGTCTGAAACCTATTCAATGAACTGTTAGTAGAAATACTTGTACGAAGGCAGGAGTTAGCCTCCAATAATTCCAAATGGGTACTTAGTTCAATGAGTAGATCCAACTCTCCATCCTCAAGTAAAGGAGACTCAGCAATTGTTTTCTATGAAGAGGAAGCCGAAGGGTATGCTGTTTATGAAGAAGACGAAATTGATGGGTTTGTTGTTGCTTTTGAAGAAGTTGATTTATTTTTTGATTTTTTTGATGATTTCGGTGACAGTTTAGATAGATCCACAGTGATTAACAAGATGAAAGTTTTTATTTTATTTTATTTTATTTTTTATTTTTTTTTAAGACGAAGATGAAGAAAGTTCTGGATCCCACTCATTTATAGAGATAATAAATTCAAAATATTTATTACTCAAATAACAATGTGATAACAAGTAAGTACACGTAATTGATTAGACTTGTTTAGAGTTCATCCGGTTCAGTAATAACAAATAATTATTTAAATATGGGAAACCTTATTATTTAAATAAATTTCCTTTTTTATCCTCGACTACAACTTAAATTGTGTATACATTAGGGTTACAAGTCTCTGTCATTATTATGACATTCTTTTATTCTCTTCTCTTTACAAATGTGTGTCATTATTATAACATTCTTTTCTTCACTTCTGTTTCACTATTGTTTTCTGACATCTCAATATCCATCTGTTCTAGATTATGGATCGAAAAAAATCCAAATCGGGTGAAAAAAAAAAAAAGGAATGAGGTCCTCCAATGTGTTTTGAAACATCTAGAAAAAAGACTCATAGCCTTGGAGGAGGAACTCGTTAACCTCAAATATCAAGTGTCTACGGACTTCCAGTGGAAGTGATACAAGGCATCCAGATATAGTATAAATGATTGCCAACAGATTTATTCAAATGCTCACTAGATGGGCTTCAACATATTTAAAGACTACATGAAAAAAATATAGTCGGATGAAAACTGGGATGAGGTTAACCCAACTGTTGTAAATGCTACCCTCGGCCGATGATGTTATTACGTGAACCATTTTAAACTATGCTTTTGTGATGGCACCTTTTTTTTTGTGTGACTAGAAGATGGGAAATGTTGTTTAAATCTTTTGTATTTTTAGAATATTGGGTTTTTATGCTTGTTAAGCATTGATGTTCTGTAACCTCTTTTGTGATTGTTTATGGTAAACTTTATTTATTGACAAAGTTTATATAAATAAACCTTAGATTTCTTCTTTAAAATTTTAGATCTTTAAACAAATATATGAAGTTTTGGTGTTTTTTTTTTTTGTCGACAAATATTATTTATTTTCATTATGAATGTCGATTGATTTAACTGGTGTAATTTTTTCATTAGATGATTGTGATAATGGCCAAATGGAAAGATAATGGTGGATTTGGGATCCTAGGCTTCATAGAAAACAAAAATCGGATAATTTCAATTTCTAAAAAAAATTTAATGGTTTTGAAAGTTGTGTACAGATGGATGGAAATAAACAAGTAACTTTTGCTACTTGTGACCCAACTAGTTGTGTGCCAAAGGACAAATGGAAATATACATATAAGTATGATTTACAACCCTCGTCACATTATATGGATATAATTGTTTAAGTTACAGGTACAAACATGAGTTGGAATATCTAGCATTGTTTTTATTTTTATTATGTTTTCATCACATTTAAGGATCATTTAAACTTAGTTTTCTGATATGCAACTAATTTCATACAACAATGAGTATATGATAAACAGAGTCAAGGCAAAATATACTAATGACACAAAAATAAATGATTGCTAATTGTAATTTTTGTTTTAAACAAGAAATAACAAGTCCACTGTTATAAAATAGTTACACATAGAAAGCAAATCATTCACATACATCTTTTTGTGATTCCAGAAATAATGATAACAAAAGTTGTGATTATAACAAAAATACGGAAAAACATTGATAGATATAAATCAAGAAAAAAGAACAAACATTAAACATCAGTCACCGACCCAAGGCATCCCTTGCTTGTGTCCATTCAATCTCATCCTAATGCCCTTGTGGTTGAATAGTCTTCATGTATTCTCTGAAGAGATTGAATCCATCAAGACGACCATCTTCAAAGTGCTTGTGAATATCTCGAAGGTGAAAGCCACTGGTTCGAAACCTTTTCCAAGAACTGTCAGTATAAATACTTGTACGAAGGCAGGAGTTAGTGGCCTCCAATAATTCCACACGGGTACTCAGTTCAATGAGTAGATCCAACTCTCCATCCTCAAGTAGAGGAGACTCATCAGTTGTTTTCTCAGAGGAGGAAGCCGAATGGTATGCTGTTAATAAAGAAGACGAAATTGATGGGTTTGTTGTTGCTTTAGAAGAAGTTGATTTATTTCTTGATTTTTTTTTGAAGATTTCGGTGACAGTTTAGATAGATCCATAGTGATTAACAAGATGAAAGTTTTATTTATTTATTTTTATTTATTTATTTTTTAAGACAAAGATGAAGATAGTTCGGGATCCCACTCATTTATAGAGATAATAAATTCAAAATATTTATTACTCAAATAACAATGTGATAACAAGTACACGTAATTGATTAGGCTTGTTTAGAGTTCAACCGGTTCAGTAATAACAAATAATTATTTAAATATGGGAAACTGTGTTATTTCTTATTAATGAGAAGAGTCTAGAAAAAAGTTATAACATTTCAATCATTAAACTCGCATCACGAGTAATAAATCTTTATGTTTATCTTAATGGGAATGGGAAGGATGTTAATGACTGTCTAGAAAACATTTATTTTGGCCTTTAAATTACTAAACTCATTTCACTATTAATAAATCTTTATGTTTACTTATTTTTGGAAGTTTAAACCCCTAATATAATGTCTAGAAAAACGTTATAACGTTTCAATCACTAAACTCGTATCACGATTAATAAATCTTTATGTTTATCTTAATGGAAATGAGAAGTCTTTTAATGGGTGTCTAGATAACATTTATTATGACCTTTCAATTACTAAACTCATTTCACAAGTAATAAATCTTTATGTTAACTTATTTTTGGAACTTAAATGCAAATACCATGGACAATATAAACACCGTATAAAACCATACAGTAACAAATATTTTATTGTGAATGTATGGTTGTTGGGTAAATTTCAATCAAAGGGTGTATATAAATTAAAGATTTACAAATTTCAAAAAATATTAACACAAAGAGTAACTAATTCTCTCAGATTACTTACCATGGACAATATAAGCAAGATGACAATGCAGTGTGCATTAACGTTTTATTTTTTTAGATAATATGGAGTTTAGACAGAAAATGAATAAAAATATGACTTAAAATAGTTACAGTAGGGATGTCCATATTTGCATTTCTCATTTTTAATATTTTTGCCAATTTGAACAAGCAAATTTAAACTAAAAAGGATAACAAAGAAAATGGATAATATAGATCAACATCACTAATAAACATTAGAGTTGTGAACAAGCGAATTTAAACTTAAACTGAAATATATTATCACACCATTAAAGACTGATTACACAAAAGCGAGTACATAAAATGGCATCTAAAGCGCGTAATAACAAACAAAAGAAAAGAGGAAATATTGCAACTATGTGAATAGTCAGTCCAGTGCACCTCTGGCTTTAATGGGATCAACATTATCCCATTCTCCTTCCGGGAAAATCTTCTTCACGTAGTACCTCTTGAGTTTGAAGCCAACCCTATGACCGTAATCAAATTTTAGCTGGATTGGATGAAGGTACGATTCTGAAGATCTGGACAATCTCCTAGTTACTTCATTTGCGAGAACCCTGCTATCTTTCTCCAATTTGACAACCCTTTCCTCCATAAGTCGGATTTTCTAGAGAGTTACTCAACTACTATCTTCATTAGGGGAAGATGGAGCAGTTACTTTTGTTTTTTGGGGACAAGGATCATGTTCGTGCATATCTCAAAAAAGTTGTTTACAAGAGAATATCAATAATGTTAGAATGATAAGTGAGAACAAAATGGTGTAGGGCTTTGATTTATAATAATAATTGACCAATTAAGGGTATGCATTAATATGACAATGTGACATAGTTAATCCTCTGTACATTAATACCCTTGTGGCTGGTTTTCTTTGGAGCTTCGGTGTTTTATTGTTTCTTTTTTTAATAAAATTTTGGTTATATTAAAAAAAAAAAACCCTTTGAACATGAAAATTAGTTAATTAATGAGTGTGTATCATGAATCATGTTTACATTAATGATCGGTGGTAAATGATGTGGCATATTGATGTAAAACTTTCATTGGTAATTATGTTAAAACAAAAATAGAAAAATTATTGAAAGAAATTTATCGTGGGTGTCAGTTACTTCTTCTAGGCTGATATCCAAATGACGTGTAACACATTGCAAAGCATCGTAAATTTTATGCTTAGTAACAATTTCGGTTTGATGATCCATCGATAGCGTTTGTAAGCATACAGTTTTCAAACATTCGTGAACAAAGTTTCCAAAAGGTGCCATGTGAACAGGAGTGTAAAAGGTGCATTGAATCCTAGGAGGTGCCATGTGAACAGGTGTGTATAAATATATAAATAGGTATCAAATCACTTGATTTTGGTTTAATTACGTTTTCAGGTGGATGAATTTAACCAAGGTCACCATAAATAAATAAAATCAAATAATTAGTGTATACATTGCGATTACAACAATTGAAAAAAATGTGGATTCAAATTCAAAATTGTAATATTAAAAGATATTGATCCATAGTAGAGTTTATTGCATTAAAAAAAAAAAAAAAACCTTTTTTATCCTCTACTACCACTTAAATTGTGTATAAATTAGGGTTACAACTTTCTGTCATTAACATAACATTCTTTTCTTCTCTTCTGTTTCACTGTTTACAAAAATTATAGTTTTAAGACCTCTCGATATCCATCTGTTCTCGAATATGGATCCAAAAAAATCAAAATCAGGTGAAAAAATAAAAAGAAAACAGGTCCTCTAATGTGTTTTGACACATGTGGAAAAAAGACCCATAGCCTTGGAGGAGGAAAACTTTGACCTCGAATTTCAAGAGTCCGAAGACGGCTGTTGGAAGCAATTCAAGGAATCCAGATACATAATAAGTGATTGCCAACGGAATTATTCAAATGCTCATCAGATCGGGTTCAACATATTTAAAGATTACATGAAAATAATACAACCGGATGAAAAATGGGATGAGGTTAACCCAAGTGTTGTAAATGCTACCCTTAGCAGCTGATGTTATTACGTGAATTTTCGTAAACTCTTCTTTTGTGATGACACTTTTTTGTGTGTGATTGGAAGTTGGTAAATGATGTTTAAATCTTTTGTATTTATGGTTCTTATGCTTGTTAAACAATGATGTTTTGTAACTTCTTTTATGATTGTTTATGGTAAGCTTTACTTATTTATGAAGTTTATATTCATAAATCATAGATTTCTTCTTCTTACTTTCGCTTCTATTTTTTTTTTTTTCGTTTTTAATTTAACAAAAAAGGTAACTTATTTTTAATTGTTTTTTAGGGTTGGAACTAGTTTTGGATAGTTGTGATAATGGCCAAATAGAAAGATAATGGTGGATTTGGGGTTCTGGGCTTCATAGATAACAAAAAAGGGATAATTTTAATTTCTAAAACAAATAATTAATGGTTTTGAAAGTTGTGTATAGATGGATGGTAATAATTGTTCTGCGGCATTTAGAAGAAGTAATCATCCATTGATTACACTAGAAGCAGAAAAACTTGAGAAAAGATAGAAAGTTTTTAAAAATCATGTAGGAGTTTGATTTGGTTGAAAGATGGGTAAAGGGATTGTAATAATTGCTCCACTGTTGAACTTTGCATCCGTTTATTTGAAAGCGGCTATTATTAAAAATAGGTAATCATCATCTCAACAAACCTAATTAATTAATTCATTTGTTTAATCAACTTTATCTTTATTTATATTTTCAAATCAAGGTTTTCTTTGTTAAATTTTGTTATTTTATTCAACTAGATCACTATGTAGGATATGTATGTTGTTCTGTATTGAATAATAACGAAAAGAAAACATGCTAGCTTATTAATTTCTAACCATATTACAACTCTTCAAAGGTTAATGAACTCGATCACACCTTATATGATGTCATTGCTAATGGTATAAAATATATACTATGATTATGTTTGTTGTTCGGTAATAGTAATGCTTGTCCTCATTACAAAACATGGCTCCATGGCAATATATTTTTAGTCATAGTGAAATAAAAAGCATGATCACAAACCTTTCTATAAAATTTTGAAAAATTTTCAATTTCTATTAGTGTCATTCAAAATTTCTTTTGATGATCAGAAAATATTATGTAAAATTGCATTACATTTCTTAACAAGTTGACATTAGTGAACTAAAATTAAGCCTGCCTTATTTAATAATAATAATTTAGGGAGCCTATAGTTATCACGGGATATTTTCATCTTTTTATCTTGACTAAATTTGAAATTTATTGATGTTTATGTTATTATGAATGAAATGAAACAAGTCACTTTAGTTTGTGAGCATTATTCTCGTAATGATTGCCACTTATCATTAGATCTTTAAAAGCTTAGACCATCTCATATGCATGTGAGAATGCCAATGCCAAATTTAGTAGACAGAAGAGTAAAAATTTTCAATCCCTGGAGTTTTGCAATTTTAGAAATTTTCCCCTAATCTTTCAAATTTATATTAAAATTCATATATCTTTTATAAATTAAATTGTTAATAATTTCTCTTGATCATGTAGAGAATATATTTGATTATAAATATACTATTAACCCAACTAGTTGTGTGTCAAATGACAAATGAAAATATACATATAATTATGTTTAACATCCCTCGTCACATTATATGGATAAAATTGTCGAAGTTACAAGTACAAAAATGAGTTAGAATATCTAGCATTGTTCTTATTTTTATTATGTTTTCATCACATTCATGGATTATTTTAAATAATTAATAAAACTTTTGAGATATATGTTATCACTGTTTTAAAATATAAACAACAATTTTTTTTAATTAATGTTTTGTTTAACATAACTTCTGCGATATATGTTAATTTAACCAATTTTTTTTTTTTGGTGTACTCCCTGTGGCATACAGATTCGGATGCACACGTGTCTGATCCGAATTTTTTATGCCAAGTTCTGATTCAATCCTGTATCATACATGATCGGTTCAATCGTATCAAGTAAATAAAATAGCTAGATATCGATCGATCTTGAGAATTATAAATTTTGGATATGGATTCAGCCATATCCAATTCGATACTTTTAATAACATTTGTTTTTGCCACAGTATAGTTATTTTATTACAATATTTTTAACAATTTATGATGTTTTTGAGCCATCCTACTCAGTAAAACAATAAACACTTGTTTATTGCTTTTAAAAAATAAAAAACATTTTTAATCCTCGATGTCCACTTAAATTGTGAATAAATTAGGGTTACAAGACTTACAAGTCTTAGTGAATTGGTTATAATCAAGGTCCTTATTGTGAATTACGATTGTCGTCAAACCCTTTTAAACTGTTATGATTTCAATATTCGATGACACTTAGTCTAGGCAAACCATGAATCAACCGATATATTCGATGACACTTACACGGATCCATGATTATGTTTAGGGGGGTGGAAAACATTTCATTGTTAAAAGCTTTACTAGTCTTTTTTTTCTAATATCTGAAAACAATTTTAATTATATAAATAAACATTTGTTCTTAAATCAAACAGGGCCTTAGTTGCAAGATTACTTTAGTCTTTAGTTCATTAACTGTTATGTTTGATTGTTAAACAGTTTTAAATTGTTTTGATTTCAACCTCCGGAAAAAAGAAAATGTTTTTATAGTCCAATGTATAGATAATTTTCAGTTTGGTCCATAGTAGAGTTTATTGCTTAAAAAATTTAATAAATAAATTTCCTTTTTTATCCTCGACTACAACTTAAATTGTGTATAAATTAGGCTTACAAGTCTCTGTCATTATTATGACATTCTTTTCTTCTCTTCTTTTTCCAAGTGTCTGTCATTATCATAACATTTGTTTTCTAACATCTTGATATCCATCCGTTCTAGTCTATGGATCCGAAAAAGTCAAAATCGGGTGAAAAAAAATATAAGGTATGAGGTCCTCCAATGCGTTTTGACACATCTAGAAAAAAGACTCATAGCCTTGGAAGAGGAAAACGTTGACCTCGAATTTCAAGCGTCTGAAGACATCCGTTGGAAGCGATTCAAGGAAATCCAGATACATAATAAGTGATTGCCAACGGAATTATTCAAATGCTCATTGGATCGGCTTCAACATATTTAAAGACCACATGAAAATAATACAACCAGATGAAAACTGGAATGAGGTTAACCCAAGTGTTGATGTCATTGCGTGAACCTTTGTAAACTCTTATTTTGTGATTACACTTATTTATTATTATTATTTTTTTTGTGATTGGAATATAGTAAATGATGTTTAAATCTTTCGTATATGTAGAATATTGGGTTTTTATGATTGTTAAACAGTGATGTTTTGTAACTACTTTTGTGATTGTTTATGGTAAACTTCATTTATTGATGAAGTTTATATTCATAAACCGTAGATTTCTTGTTCTTACTTTTGCTTTTTTTATTTATTTTTTTATTTTTTTATTTTTTATTTTTAAATAGGTTAATTATATTTAATTGTTTTTTAAGGTTTGCACTATTTCGGATTGTTAAAAAGTTAAACTTTTAGATATTTAATTACAACAAATAAATGCAAATTTTCCTTTGTAGGTGTTATTTTAATTTTTTAGGTTGTAATTACATGGTGCGTTTCTTAAGTCTATTGAAAACATCATATAAATTGAAAAATGTACATGCATTGTGTCTACATGCATTTTTCAATGATTACTTGCATAACAAAAGGATAAACGGATTCAAATAGATGGCCAAATGCATGATCATTATTTAGACTCCATTAAAATATTTAGGTTATGATATCCTTATACATTTCAATTAGCTGCCCAATGCTAGATCAGTATTTAAAACGCCATTAAAAAATTTAGGTTTTTAAAACCCGTTAGGGCTTTACTTAATTGTCCAATGCATGATCAATATTTAAACTCAATTAACATATATAGGTACTGATAACCTTATAGGCTGTAATTAATTCCTCAATGCATGATCAATATTTAAACTCAATTAAAATCTGTATGTTTTGATAACCCAATAGGTTTTAATTAATTGCCCATTAATAATAGTTATTATTTACTCTACACACTATTATATTTAAGTAATTGATGTATTTATATTTTATAATCCTACATTTTAATGATTTTATTATAATAATTAATTTATTAAAGCGGTCAGCATATCGTAAATAAAATATTTTGTAATCGCAAATGTCAAATCCATTGAATACAATGTTGACAATTTTAAAATTTCATTCAATGAATCTATCGAATCAATTGAATTACGATCTAAAAATTTATTAGTTCAAACACCATTACTTTTCAAATATACTTTATACGGTATTATCTTCCCTAAACATCTTCAAAGATGTCAACGCAAATTTAACAACACCTTTAAAGTGTGATTACAGACAAAAACCATTAAAAGAAAAGCAGATACAAAAACATATAAACATACCAAAAGCCATCTAGGTTATAAAAGAGTCATCACTTGTTCAACATTTCCTTTGCATTATTTTCACAAATCTCATCCCAATTACCATCAGGTTTAATCTTCTTCAAATAACCCTTAAGCAACTTGAAATCGTCCTCCAGACCAAGCTGGTAGGAACCAGCAACATCTGAACTCAAAAAAGATTTGGACTTGATTTTAATTGTTGGGCAGCGATAAACGGCGGTGGACAATTCATCTTGACGGTCCTTAAGATGTATACCTCGTAGCAAATGTTCCCTCTCCAAACCCAGATTGTTGGAATCACCAACATCTGATATCTGATGTTGGTTACTGGCCAATGCTTCTAGACGATCTTCAAGATGTTGGATAGTGCGTCCCAACTCTTCCCTAGTATAGATAATGACCTCTGCCATTTCTAGTTTCTTGCATTCAGAGAGAGAGAGAGAGAGAGAGAGAGAAAGAGAAATGTAGGTTTGGTTAAAGTGATGAACGACGTTCAAATGGAATTAAGGTTCCAATTTATTTATAAACTAATGGTAAAATTACATGATTCCCCTTAACATTGACAAATCATAACTACATTTAGGAGATAAAAAGAAATGTTTGAGTTTTTAAATTCAGTATTTATGAGCATCACAACTATAATCTTCTACTATCACTCTTCAAATATCTATTTGCTTACCTATGTGGCAATTTGATGACGTGGCTCATTTGACTTTAAAAAATATCTTATTTGAAGATTCTTATGGGTAAGGGTAGAAAAAAAACTATTAAACCAAGCTGAACTGGTCCAATCGTTTTTTTTCCGGTTTTTTACTTTTAACTGGTTCGGTTCTGATTATTTTTTAAAAAAATTGGCATTTTGGGTTCGGTTTTCGGTTCTAAGGTTCAAACCAATGAACCGAACCGAGAATCGGTGTATAGAATCAAAATTCCCTAAATGTTTTTCTAATTTGTCTAAAACTAATAATGTTAAAAACAAAAAAGAGTAATTCATATTTCATAAATATTGTTGCACAGTAATTTCGTTATCAATATTTTTTAATACATATTTTTTTAATGTACGTAACCTAAGTTATCATCGAATCATTGATCTACCATTTGATTTTGTAAACAAGCCTTCAAATCAGATGGTAGTGTCAAGATCTGATGGTTTGATCTATCAATGCTGCAGAACTCTTTATCATGGCAATAAATATAATTGATGGTAGTGTCAATAACAAACTAGTTACTAATGCATGCCATTTAATTCTTATTAGTTTCAACCCTAAAAACTCATAGTACTGCATATTTAGTCATGTTTTCATCAATGGAACGGTTGTTCACTGCTAAAGTTGCATGCCAAAAATATTACAAACTAATTCAACTCGATAACTCAACTTAGAACCGAAAAAACCAAACCGAACCGAACCGGTTCAATCGGTTTTTGATCGGTTCACACTTTTAAATTTTATCAGATCAGTTTCAAGATCTGATGGTATGATCTACCATTGCTACAGAACTCTTTATCGTGGCAACAAATAGAATTGATGGTAATGTTAATAACAAATTAGTTACTAATGCATGTCATTTAATTCTTATTAGTTTCAACCCTAAAAACTCATAGTATTGCATATTTAGTCATGTTTTCATCAATGGAATGGTTGTTTACTGTTATAGTTGCCTGCCAAAAACATTATAAACTAACACAACTCGATAACTCAACTCGATAACTCAACCTAGAACCGAAAAAACCAAATCGAACCGGTTCAATCAGTTTTTGATCAGTTCACACTTTTAAATTTTATCGGACGTTTCAATAGGCATTATGCACTTGTAACTCAACATCCCCATTGAGGAAGGTCAAACTAAGGGGGCAACAGGTTAGAGAATAGAGGTTTGGGCTCTCCAGGGCTTTGGTGTTGCTCATATTTTACAAGAGATGCTTACTTACAAAATCTGATCATATTAGAGCTCGCCAAGAAATACCTAGTACTAAGTTCATTGGAGGAACAATACCTAAACTAGAAGATACTCCGAAATCTTTTTCGATAGCTCATTCGAGAACTACGATCTTTGGCTTTGGAATTGATTCATTTCCTTGTATCTGAGAAAAACTTCAAGATTATTAAGGAGGAAGCTTATTCGAAATGAATCACAAATTTTCTTCTACTCCCTGAAGCATATAGATTCGGATGCATATGAGTCTGATCCGTGAATTATGATTGTCGACAAACCCTTTTAAACTTACAAGTCTAGGCAATCAACTGATATATTTGAAATCAATACCTTAATTTAGTTTGATATTTAGTTGCACAATTACTTTATTCTTTATTTCATTAAATGTAATGTTTGATTGTTAAATATCATTGTTAAAAGTTTTACAAGTCTTTTTTATTTTCTAATATCTGAAAACAATTTTAATTATATCAACACTTGTTCTTAAATAAATAAATAAAGGCAAACACAACTTAAGAATAATGACGTGTAGATAAATTAAAAATCAAACTGTTATCAACATATTATCAAAAACGTTTATTACTTATTAATTATTATTCAAAAGTTTTCAAAAAACGTTTTTTACTTTTAAAGAAATAAGCAAACTTTTAAATCCTTGACCACCACTAAAATTGTGTATAAACGTTTATTACAACGTTTATTTCTTTTTTTCTCTTTCACTGTTTACAAAAATATCAATTTTTAGAAATCACTATATCCATCGGTTCTGCACAATGGATGAAAAGAAATGCAAATTAGCTGAAAGTACCGAAATGAATGAGTTCATCAATTTATTTTTCAAAAATCTAGAAAAACGAGTGAAAGCTTTGGAGGAGGAACACGTTGACCTTGCTTATCAAGCGTCTGATGTCGACCGTTTGAAGCGATTCAAGGCATCCAGATACAATATTCGTGATTTCCAACGGTGTTATTCAGATTGTCACCAGACCAGCTTTAACCTCTTCAAAGACTACATGAAGAAGATGCAGCTACATGAAAACTGAGATGTGGTTAACTACACTGTTGTCAATGCTACCCTAGGCCGCTGATGTTTTTATCTGATTGTTTGTAAACAGAGTATTTTGTGTTTATTAAATATATTGTCTAATTGTTAACCAATGATGTTGATCTTTATAAAAAAATTGAAGTTTCTTATTGATTTTGAATATTAATCTGTGTAACATTACAATTTGTTTAATGGAAAGAAACTGGCTGTAGAAAACAAAAAATAAATAATTTAGATTTTTAAGCAAAACAATTAATGGTGTTAAAAACTGTGTACATATGGATGGTAATAATGGTTCATCAACATGCAGAAGAAGTAACCATCTCTTGACGTCGCTTGATGAAGAATATCAGAGGTTGCATAAAGAAATTACTGTGTTGGAAGCAGAAAAACTATAAGAAAAGTTAGAAAGTGTTTGAAAATCGTGTAGCAGTTTGGTTTGGTTGAAAGATGGTAATAATTGCTCGACTGTTGAACTTTGCATCATTTTATTTCAAAGTGGCTGTTAGGTAGAATAAGTAATCATCACGCTTTTCTTGGTGTAAAAACTGCAAGCGTTTTAATTTATTTTAAATTAAGTAGGATATTTGTGTAATTTACCTCGATCGTTATGCAGTATATTTGTGTGATTTAAGTGACTTATACTATATATTCAGCAACCTTAACTCACATTTTCTCTCAACAGATGCATTCATTAAACTAAAGATGAATCGCCAACACGCAACAACCCAGATACATCTAGGTTTATCCATCTTTCAAAATACAAACATCCTCATTTCTTTTTTTTTAAAAATTAAATCCCTAATTCCTTTTGTTTTCTTCATCTTCTTCTTAAATCCATAAGTCATCTTTGTTTCTTCGACTTCATCTTACTATTGAACGAGATTCTTCTGCTCAGATTAGGATCAATTCAAACATATTTCATGAACTATCAACAGATTGTACCCAAGCAACCTCATGAAACGTTGCTAGTTTGTGGAAATGATTTTCCTCGAATGCCCTTACGATGTACTTGCTAGTATCACGGTATAAGCTAATGGAGAAACAAGCTTTGCAACTGATGCAGTCATTTTGTGCATAACAAAATGTTGTTTTATGTGTTCGTTTTGAAAACCTTGTTTAACCACTTAAGATATAAAATTATGATTTTCCTTGAATGCTCTTACGATGTACTTGCTAGTATCACGGTATAAGCTAATGGAGAAACAAGCTTTGCAACCGATGCAGTCATTTTGTGCATAACAAAATGTTGTTTTATGTGTTCATTTTGAAAACCTTGTTTAACCATTTAAGATATAAAATTAGTAAAGTGGTAAGTAGAGTTCGTTCAATAGGGAATTGGAGTAATATGTTGAATTAACTAGTCCTAAATGCAATTAAGCAAATCATAGTAGGTGGATAATGTGTGGTTTGATAAACCATAAAACATGCAAGTAAAATAAATGACAATAATATAAAGAGAAGTTGAATGGATAGGAATCCAATATCAACAATACTAGATAGGAGAATGAGTTTAAACAATTAATATAGATATTAGGGAATTGATGGAATTGCATATAGGTATGGGTAATGCTTTCTAAGCCATTTTAATGGACCAATCTCTATATGTTAACCATTTGATTTCTAGGATGTGTTTAGGTCATAAATATGAACCCTAAACATCTTCCCACCAAAATGTCTAACCAATTAAGGAAAGGCGGTCAAGGTGGGATTGGTTGGTTACAAATATAGGTTTTGATTAATATAGTTGATATACCCTCAATTAATCTATCTTATTCATTGGATTTTTAATCACACAAAGATGTCAACCTAATGATGGTTGCATAATATATTATTCTAAACAAGATTATAATTAACAAGTTGGTATACAAGTCAATCACATAGTGAATAGAATATAATGACAAAATAAATAGAACACAAACAAAGATTCAATACAAAAGCTTAAGCAAATACCCACAATCAAATGCTCCTCACATCCATCCCCTAAATTAGGGGTTTAATTACACATAGTTACAAACAAATAGAAAACAAGTAATAGTTAAAGAAATCACCCTTGGGCATCCACTACAAAAAAAAAGGGCTATTGGGACGTTTTTTTTTTCTTTCGTTCCAATAGCCCAAAAATCGTCCCAATTGGTCTATTGGGACGAATAAAATTCGTCCCAAATTACGTCGCCTCAAGTGGGTCACGATAGGTTCTTTGGGACGAAAATTAAAATTCGTCCCTTAAAACTACCTATAGGGACGATTTTTGTTCGTCCCAATTGATAATGTATAGGGACGAAGTTATTCATCTCAATAGACAAATTCTAGGGACTTTTTGTATTTTTGTCCCCTTTGACAACCTGTAGGGACGAAATTTTTCGTCCCTTTAGATATCTTATAGGGACGAAATTAAAAAAAAATAATAATAAAATAAAAAATTGCCTTTAAATGACCAGGCCACCCACACCACACGCACACACCCACCCCACTTGCGCAATCCACACATATACCATTTAATTGATGTCCTCATGGACAATCGAACCCTGCACACACACACGCCCACTCACAAGTTTATCCACCTTGCTTGTACTTCATTTGTGATAAAAAAAGCATAATTGTTATATATAACCTCTACTTGTTATTAGATTTTTATTGACTTTTTTCAATCAAAATTTTATTTGTAGATCGATTTCAATAATTTAAATTTTATTTTTATATGATAAACAAATTGATATTAAAAAAAATTTATTATAATCTTTAATTAAACTATTTTGTTAAAATAATATATTGTCAAATCAAAGAGTCAATCGTTAGTCGTACTCGGAATTAGACATGACCCCGGTTCCGGTTCTTGATTTGGAACCAGCAGTTTCGATTTTCGATTTGGAACAAGCGGTTTCGGTTTTTAATTTGGAACAAGCGGTTTCGGTTTTTGATTTAGAACCAGCGGTTTCGATTCTAGTTCCGGCGGTTTGGTTATTTTTTTTGTAAATAATAGAAAACTTCTCAAGACTAATATTTATTGATCCTTATGAAAAACTTATTGGGAAGAAACAAAATTCATCTTGATAGAGAACCACTTTGGACGAACAAAATGATCCATATTGCATCATTTTCTAATTTATATGGTAATTTAATTATTAATCTATTTTTAAGGAAAAAACTTCAAAACAAAAATCAAGAATTTTCAACAAAATTAATTAATTATTATAATTTTAAATAAAAAAAAAACCTATTGGGACGAAAATAATTTGTCCCAACAGACAGTCTATTGGGGCGAATTATGTATTTCGTCCCAATGGACATCCTATTGGGACGAAAACAATTCGTCTCTGAAGGTCAATAAAATTAATTAATTATTATAATTTTAAATAAAAAGAAAATCTATTGGGACGAAATAAATTCGTTCCAATAGGCATTCCATTTGGACAAATTTTGTATTTCGTCCTAATAGACGTCCTATTGGGACGAAAATAATTCATCCCTAATGGTCAACAAAATTAATTAATTATTATAATTTTAAATAAAAAGAAAACCTATTGGGACAAAATAAATTCGTCCCAATAGGCTGTCTATTGGGACGAATTATGTTTTTTGTCCCAATAGACCTCATATTCCCTAAAGGTCAATAAAATTAATTAATTATTATAATTTTAAATAAAACGAAAACCTATTGGGACGAAATAAATTCATCCCAATAGACTACCTATTGAGATGAAATTTATTTCGTCCCAACAGACCTCCGATTGGGACGAAAAAAAAGCGTCTCAATAGGCCATTTTTCTTGTTGTGCTCCTTCTTTAATGCTTGCTCCTTCCTTTCCTTTGATGATCCTAATGCAAAAAGTGAGAGAAGAGGATGTGTCTAGATAAGTGGGTGTCTAATTATGAGTGACAAAGGTAATGAGATGCAAAGAATGAGAAAAGAGGAATGATTTAGGTGAGGTAGTCTAGTAATTTGTTGAGAGATTGGAGATGAGAAATTGAGAGATTAGGAATGGTGGAGAAAGGAATTTCTTTGATGAACAAGTGTGTTTTCAAAGGATAAAATGTGATGTATTTATGGGTTTGGAAAGCTAGGGGTATGAAATGGGCATGAAAGGACCAGAATAACCCTTTTGAATGGCTGCCATTCCAACGCTGGAATTTCTATGCTGGACGTTTTTCTCTCTATCGCCACTTTGTGGCCATTGCGACATCACACTTGATTGTGTCGCCAAATGGCAACAACATAGGAATGCCAACGCTGGAATTTCAACGTTGTCACCACTTGTGCCTTCATGTCGCAAGTGGCGACCACATCCTCACCAAAGTGGCGACAATGCCATGTTTTGCCAACTTGTGCTCCTTTTTGCACCAAAGTCCTCACCTTCTTCACAAATTCCCTTGAGGCCTAAGTAAACCTGAAGCACTTGATTTAACAACATTAAATATGGGGAAACGCTCGAGAATCAAGCATAAAGAGATGGGAATAAGGGCCTAAATCATACCAATTTTGGCTTGATCAAATACCCCCAAACCTATCTTTTGCTAGTCCTCGAGTAAAATAATCACAAATCAACTCCAAAGACATGCATCGAGACATTTCAAAGGCTTTTAATAAAGCTCTAACTCATCCAAGAAAGGTTTTACTTATCATGATCAATATATGCAAAAAAAATAAAATGAAGAGATTAAAATAATTATGTAGTAGTGAGGATTTTTACATGTAAGATAGTGTTAAGTAAAGATTAAGAGCATGCCACTCTAGATACGATTGTACGTAATGCAACCTTATATTCAAAATGCCAAAGCTTCATAGCAAAGGTACTATTCGGTTCAGAATGTAATTCACCTCGATAACTAATTCTCACCCGATTCTCTCATTTCTTCTCTCAGATTCCTAGGTTTCACTCAAAAATGCATATGCAATATTAGCTTATGTCATGGACATCAAATTGATTGCATATGATGTCATTTAAAACACAGTTTCTGAAAATGAGGTCCCATGAATGGAATTGCGAGTCATGAATTAGGAAGAACATGGGTCAACCAAAATTCACAAAGTGGACATCCCTAAAGATCATGAAGGTCTTTTTATGGTTGTAACAGGGCATTAGGTGAATGGTGAGTTAAATACATGGGCAATAGATAACAAGGAACCCAATAATTACATTAAAGACATACATTCTAATTATGAGTTCCACTTGCTTTCACATAGTTGTTCACACCCTAGGTGTCCATTGCTTACAATATTACTTAAATTGCATATTCTCTACTCCTACTTTTTATTGAGTAGCTTGTTCAATTCTTAACCCTCTTTCTAGGACAATTGTGTCTAATTCATAGTTCTCTTTTTATTCTTTTCTTTGCTTTGCCCTTTCTTTTCTTTTTCTTTTGCATACATCTTTTTATTTCAATCTTTTTCTTTTCTTATTGCTTTTCTTTTTCTTTGCTTTTCTTTTTCTTTTTATCCACTCTTGCATTTGAATACGCTTTTACACAAATACATGCCTAGGTACATGCATCAACATTTTCTCTTAAAAGAGCTTACATCCATATCCTAATCCTTAACAAATCATTTGGTCAAGGTATGTCAATTATATAGGCTATATGGTTCATGTAGATGTGGGTTCAAAATGAAAAGCTTAAGATGTGTTTGGCTTCAAAAGGGCTTAGGAGCACACACATTTAGAGGGTATGGAAGTATTTAGGCCAATTTACGATTTTTAACATGCATTGCCTAAAGTCATTTCTAAAGGTTTGTCCACAAGCAAATCAAAGCATCCACAAGCAGTCCATAATATTCTATGACAAACAACATTTAAGTGCAAATGAGACCTATACATGCTTAAATGAGTGTTTGAGAGTGAGTGTTTAAAGAGTGAATATTTGACAACTCAAAATACGCTTTTTCAGGCCGTGTTTGTTATCCTCACGGGAATCTCCACTATTAATTCCTAGCCTTCATGCAAAAATGATAATTCACCCTAACATTATGAGAAAAAGATTAATTTACTTTGTTCATTGACTTCCTAAATGGCATGACGTTAATCTAAACCAAACAATGGCAAAGATGCACAATTTCTCACTACTCATGTAAAGCACAATCTCAACAAGCAAAATATGCTCAAATATGACATTATCGCAAAATTTTAAAAATTAGGCTCAAAATTTGTAAAACCAAGCAAAGTGAGCAAAATGGTGTTGTGCAAATGTACCCCCAAACCTAAATTGGACCTTGTCCTCAATGTTCATAGGAAGCAAAATTTGTAAGAACGCCACAATCCAACAAATCCAAAGCTGTAATGCTTTCTAAGCCACTTTAACTGACCAATATCTATATATTAACCATTTGATTTCTAGGATGTGTTTAGGTCATAATTATGAACCCTAAACATCTTCCCACCAAAATACCTAACCGATTAAGGAAATGGGGTTAAGGTGGGATTGGTTGGTTACAAATATAGGTTTAGATTAATATTGTTGATATACCCTCCATTAATCTATCCTATTGATTGGATTCTTAATCACACAAGGGTGTCAACCTAATGATGATTGCATAATATATTATTCTAAATAAGATTATAATTACAAGTTGGTATACAAGTCAATCACATAGTGAATAGAATATAATGATAAAATAAATAGAACACAAATAGAGGTTCAATACAAAAGCTTAAGCAAATTCCCACAATCAAATGCTCCTCACATCCATCCCCTAAATTAAGGGTTTAATTATACATAGTTACAAACAAATAGAAAACAAGTAATAGGTAAGGAAATCACTCATGGGCCTCCTTTTTTAATGCTTGCTCCTTCATTTCTTTTGATCATCCAAATGCAAAGAGTGAGAGAAAAGGATGTGTCTAGATAAGTGGGTGTCTAATGGTGAGTGACAAAGGTAATGGGATGTAGAGAATGGGAAGAGAGGAATGATTTAGATGAGGTAGTCTAGTAATTTGTTGAGAGATTGAAGAGGAGAAATTGAGGGATTAGGAATGGTGGAGAAAGGAATTTCTTGGATGAACAAGTGTGTTTTCAAAGGATAAATCTGATATATTTATAGGTTTGGAAAGCTAGGGTATGAAATAGGCATGAAAGGACAAGAATAGCCCTCTTGAATGGCTGACATTTCAACGTTGGAATTCCTACGCTGGACATTTTTCTCTTTGTCGCCATGGTGACACAAAGTGGCAACATCACACCTGATTGTGTCACCATTGTGTCACCAAATGGCGACAACGTAGGGATGCCAACGCTGGAATTCCTACGTTGTTGCCACTTGTGCTTCCATGTCGCCAGTGGCGACCACATCCTCACCAAAGTGGCAACAATGCTCTGTTTTGCCAACTTATGCTCCTTTTTGCACCAAATTCCTCACCTACTTCACAAACGCCCTTGAGGCCTAAGTAAACCTGGAACACTTGATTTAACAATATTACATATGGGGAAACGCTTTAGAATCAAGCATAAAGAGACGGGAATGAGGGCGAAAATCATACCAATTTTGGTTTTATCAACAACCCACTTTTGTCTACAGCCGTGGCCTGCGTTTCGAATTTGTATTGCACATGTTCTTCTTATCTCGAAAACATTCCTTCTCACAGACCCATACTCTCCTGGTTATTCTACCTTCGCTGTTATGGATTTTGTTGGACAATCTTACACCGAACCCAATTGCCCTAAAATAACCATGATAAAATGCACTTGTATCTTCAACCGAATTAAATTTCTTTTCAATGATATCTTTGTAACTCAAACCACAAATTTCTTTTAAAGTTCCAACCAAAGATGAATAAGGCACATAATCAACAGCAGAAGAGTCCATATCTGGAGACACTTCAAATTTATTCAATTCGTCATTGGTGTCAACCGAACTTTAACCTCCATATATTTCCATTACTACACAAAGATAAAAACAAATAAAAAAACAACCAACATATGATTATCACAACATGTAAACCAAATATTACAATAAGTACGTAATGATTATCTTATAATTATAGTAATCACAGTAAAGTAAGATCGATCATATGATTATATGTCTGACTCGTTAATTATAATAGTTTCGAATTTATTTTTATCTAATGATTATGTTTTCTATGTGTTTTCCATTAAAGTATAGTAATCGAAACAATAGGTTTTTTTTATCAAAGTAACGTGATGTTATTTTCCATTTACACCTAAAAACTATAGAATGATGAATACAACAGAAATATGGAAAACACTCGAAGGTATGACTAATCACTAATAGTGAAGACCCTAATTAAAAATAAAATTTGGAGACACACCTGATGAAGCAGCGAACAACTTTAAGGAAGAACTAAAGCAGTGAAGAACTTTGTAGATTCTGGATATATGAAGAACTGAAGTAGCGAAGCACTTTGTGGATTCTGCATATATGAAGAACTGAAGAACTTTAAGGCTGGAAGAGAAATATAAAGGAAGAAGAGAAGAAAAACGGCAAGAGATTAGATGTTTATGGCTGGAAGTGAAAAGAAGAACAATTTATACCAAGACAAGAAAAACAACAGTAACTATTGAAAGGAGTGAAACTTTAAGGCTGGAAGAGAAATATAAAGGAAGATGAGAAGAAAAACGGTAAGAGATTAGATGTTTATGGCTGGGAAGAGAAAAGAAGAACAACTTATAATAAGAAAAAAAGAACAAACGGTAACTATTGAGATTCTTGAAGAACAAACGGTCAAGTTATTCAATGAGTGGGAAGTGACTTGCTTCGTAGGTCATTTTAGGATTCCTATTCATTCATTAAGGGCATGTTTGGCAGACAGGATAGGATGGGAATCAGATTAATTTTAGTCCGAATCTCATATTTGGCAGCATCGATGGGATGGCTTAAATTAATCCCAACAGTAAAATGAATCCCAATCTAATGAGATAAAACAATCCCATCTAAAATGATGGGATTCAAATGAATCCCATCTTCTTTTATCACCGTTGTCGTCTCTCTCTCTCTCTCGAATGAATCCCATATTCATTCATATCGATGTCTCTCTCCTTGCAGCTTTTGAACTAAGGTTTTGTTTCTCTCAAAATCCCTTTCTTTGATTAACAAATTGTAGGTGTTTTGACAAAGAAAAAATCTGTAATTTTTAGGGTGTTTTAATACCATTCTGTTCATAGCTGTCTTTGGCCTTGACTGGGCAATCTATACCAGCCTTTTTCCAAGATCTTCCCTTGGTTGTTCTTCTTGCACGATCATTGTTGGTATACCTATTGTCAAGTGCACAAAAGAATACCAAACTTGATCATCAGATTGATATGATGAAAGCCCTGAATCAAACCAAAAAAAACAAAACAGCCATTTATCTCTATTAGATTTTTGACAAGATGGAATTCAAAGTACTAGCTGATTGACTGATACAAAATAACATACCAGGCAATTTACAAGGATTATGCTTGTAAATATTAATGTCCTTAATATCTGGGTCTTGAAAATCAGTGTCACGCCTCTTCTTTGGTTTGATGGGGAAATTTTTGCACTGCTTGATGGGAAAATAATATAACAGATTTCGATCTCTCTATTTTGACGGGAAAATTTTGCTCTGCTTTGCAAGATGAGTAAAGTGTTTCTGATCACTTTTTCCCTCACTTTTGATCAAAAAGATTTAGGCACCATTGACATGATTACTCTGTTTTAATCCTATCCTATGTTGCACCAAACACATGATTACTCTATTTTTAATCATATCCTATGTTGCACCAAACATAGGATAACATTAAAATTAATCATATCATATCCTATCAAATCCTATCAAAATAATTCTATCATATCCCATGCACCAAACGGGGCTTAAGAGAATAAGTCATGACCATTGGATGTTTGTCTAAAAGCAATCAATGGTTGAGATTAGAATGACGTGGGCTATTTTTTAAAATTGTATGGTGTCATATTGTACTCAAGAATAGGCCTTATATATATATAATATTATTATATTAAATAATATATAATTATATATAATATATATTTTTATTTTATTATTATTATTCATAATATATCATGTTATTATACATTCATAATTAGGGGTATTTTGGTCAAAATATACTTAACTCCATTCCATTCCGTTGTTAACCAAACAAAATAATACTGATTCATAGACTGATTCTAAAGTTCCAACCAAACAAAAAACTTAGTTTTCTTTTCCTTTCCATTCTCATTCTCATTCTCATTCCAATTCTCATTCCATCATGTAACCAAAAAAACTTAGTTTTCTTTTCCTTTTCATTCTCATTCTCATTCCCATTCTAAAGTTCCAACCAAAAAATATAATTTTATTAAAAGTTTTAATAAATATTTTTTAATATATGTCTGTCGTAGAAACTAGAAATTTGATTAGTTGAATAAATTTAAATTTATCTAATAAGGTTTTTATTTTTTTTTATTTCTAACAACTCATATAGGTTATATATTAATATTGATCAATTGTTAACACATCAAATGTTGTAGTCAAGTGGTAAAGACTTGCAGCATTGGACTTGAGGTCTCAAGTTCAATACTTGGTAATGGCAATTAATTGTCAATTATTATCAAAAGTGGGCATGGCGGGCCGGTGACTAGTGGCCGCCGGCTGTTGTTGGCCGGACGGGAGTCGTTGGAGATGGTTTATAAAAATAAAAATTGATTTTCAATTAAATATTATAATTAAATATAAATAATGACAGTTTTCCGCCACATAAGAGTCCTATTTAAAAGCAGAAAAGCAGAGTCTGCCAGAATCCACCCAAGAGAGAATCACTTGATTTTAGGTAGAGAATCACTTGATTTTAGGTATTGGATTTCATGAGATATTCTCACTCATCACCAAGGAAAGTCCCATGAAAGCTGAAACCCTAGACCGAAGTTATAGGAGTGCGTAGGCAAGAAGCAGGACCTATATATATGACATTATACTCTACTGTGAAAGGATCGGATTTTTGAATCCCTAAACTCATAGCCTTTTTTCTACTTATCGACATACAGGAGATCTCCACCACAACCATAACAGTTCAATGAGTAGATCCAACTCTCCATCCTGAAGTAGAGGAGACTCATCAATTGTTTTCTTAGAGGAGGAAGCCGAAGGGTATGCTGTCTGTGAAGAAGACGAAATTGATGGGTTTGTTGTTGCTTTAGAAAAAGTTGATTTATTTCCTGATTTTTCTAAAGATTTCAGTGATAGTTTAGACAGATCTATAGTGATTAATAAGATGAATTTTATTTATTTATTTATTTATTTATTTATTTATTAAGACAAAGATGAAGAAAGTTCTAGATCCCGCTCATTTATAGAGATAATAAATTCAAAATATTTATTACTCAAATAACAATGTGATAACAAGTAAGTACACGTAATTGATTAGACTTGTTTAGAGTTCAACCGGTTCAGTAATAACAAATAACTATTTAAATATGGGAAACCGTGTTATTTAAATAAATTTCCTTTTTTATCCCCGATTACAACTTAAATTGTCTATAAAATAGGGTTACAAGTCTCTGTCATTATTATAACATTATTTTATTCTCTTCTCTTTACAAGTGTCTGTCATTATTATAATATCCTTTTCTTCACTTCTGTTTCACTATTGTTTTCTGACATCTCAATATCCATCTGTTCTAGACTATGGATAAAAAAAAAATCCAAATTAGGTGAAAAAAATAAAAGGAATGAGGTCCTCCAATGCGTTTTGAAACATCTGGAAAAAAGACTCATAGCCTTGGAGGAGGAACTCGTTAACCTCGAATATCAAGCGTCTCTGGACTTCCAGTGGAAGCGATACAAGGCATCCAGAAACAGTATAAATGATTACCAACAGATTTATTCAAATGCTCACCAGATGGGCTTCAACATATTTAAAGGCTACATGAAAAAAATATAGCCGGATGAAAACTGGGATGAGGTTAACCCAACTGTTGTAAATGCTACCCTCGGCCAATGATGTTATTACGCGAACCGTTTTAAACTATGCTTTTGTGATGACACCTTTTTTTGTGTGACTAGAAGATTGGAAATATTGTTTAAATCTTTTGTATTTTTAGAATATTGGGTTTTTATGCTTGTTAAGCATTGATGTTCAGTAACCACTTTTTGTGATTGTTTATGGTAAACTTTATTTATTGACGAAGTTTATATAAATAAACCCTAGATTTCTTCTTCCTACTTTCGCCTTTTTTTTTTTTATTGTTTTTAATTTAACAAAAAAGGTAAATTATATTTAATTGTTTTTTAGTGCTTGCACTAGTTTCAGATTGTTAAAAAGTTAAACTTTTAGATCTTTAAACAAATATATGAAGTTTGTTGTTTTTCTTTTGTCGACAAATATTATTTATTTTCATTATGAATGTCGACTAGTTTAACTGGTGTAATTTTTTCATTAGATGATTGTGATAATGGCCAAATGGAAAGATAATTGTGGATTTGGGATCCTTTGCTTCATAGAAAACAAAAATAAGATAATTTCAATTTCTAAAAAAAAAATTAATGGTTTTGAAAGTTGTGTACTGATGGATGGTAATAAACAAGTCACTTTTGCCACTTATGACCCAACTAGTTGTGTGCCAAAGGACAAATGGAAATATACATAGAATTATAATTTACATCCCTCGTCACATTATATGGATAAAATTGTCTAAGTTATAAGTACAAAAATGAGTTGGAATATCTATCATTGTTTTTATTTTTATTATGTTTTCATCACATTCAAGGATCATTTAAACTTAGTTTTCTGATATGCAACTAATTTCATACAACAATGAGTATATGATACACAGAGTTAAGGCAAAATATACTAATGACACAAAAATAAATGATTGCTAATTGTAATTCTTATTTTAAACAAGAAATAACAAGTCCACTATTATAAAATAGTAACACATAGAAAGCCTAACATTCACATACATCTTTATGTGATTCCAGAAATAATGATAACAAAAGTTGTGATTATAACAAATGATAGATATAAATCAAGAAAAAAAGAACAAACATTAAATAGCAGTCACCGGCCTAGGACATCCCTTGCTTGTGTCCATTCAATCTCATCCTAATGCCCTTGTGGTTGAATAGTCTTCATGTATTCTCTGAAGAGATTGAATCCATCAAGACGACCATCTTCAATGTGCTTGTGAATATCTTGAAGGTGAAAGCCACTGGTTCGAAACCTTTTCCAAGAACTGTCTGTAGAAATACTTGTACGAGGGCAGGAGCTAGTGGCCTCCAATAATTCCACACGGGTACTCAGTTCAATGAGTAGATCCAATTCTCCATCCTCAAGTAGAGGAGACTCAGCAGTTGTTTTCTCAGAGGAGGAAGCCGAAGGGTATGCTGTCTGTGAAAAAGACGAAATTGATGGGTTTGTTGTTGTTGTAGAAGAAGTTGATTTATTTCTTGATTTTTCTGAAGATTTCAGTGACAATTTAGATAGATCCATAGTGATAAACAAGATGAAAGTTTTCTTATTTTTTTTTAAAGACAAAGATGAAGAAAGTTTTGGATCCCTCACATTTATAGAGATAATAAATTCAAAAATATTTATTACTCAAATAACAACGTGATAACAAGTAAATACACGTAATTGATTAGACTTGTTTAGAGTTCAATCGGTTCAGTAATAACAAATAATTATTTAAATATGGGAAACTGTGTTATTTCTTATTAATAAGAATGGGAAGACTCTAGAAAAACGTTATAACATTTTAATCACTAAACTCGTATCACGAGTAATAAATCTCTATGTTTATCTTAATGGAAATGGGAAGGCTGTTAATGGGTGTCTGGAAAAACTTTATTTTGACCTTTCAATTACTAAACTCATTTAACTATTAATAAATCTTTATGTTTACTTATTTTTGGAAGTTTAAACCCCTAATATAATACAATTACTTATTTTTGGAAGTTTAAGCCTTTTTTTGGAAGTTCAATTACTTATTTTTGGAAGTTTAAGCCTTTTTTCTACTTATCGACATATAGGAGATCTCCACCGCCAACTGTGTCAGACTTCGCCTACAGTGACCGGTGGAGAGTATTGTTCAACATTGTATTTACTTTACGCAAATAAACTCATTGTATTCCTCTCCTTTATGATATAATACAACCAATTGTCCTACTGTTTTGACTATCATTATATTGAGTTACACTTACTAGAAATCATAGGTATCGAACTACGTGATACCCCTCCGACCGTGGTCAATTCTGATCGTGGTCCATTAAAGTCGTTAATTGTAATTCCACCTCGCTAGTATATTTCGGTTAACACTTTTTGGCGCCATGTGTAGGAGTTTTACTCCCATTCCATTATCAAAACAGCTTAGTACTACCCCGCTAGTAGAAAGATGAGACTCAGATCCTTTCAAGGTATGCCCGACCACTCGAGACCTCACTCCATTGCTTCTATTCAAAGTGTCTAGAAACAGAGGAGGGAAGCCAGAAATAACAACCTAGCATCGGTCCCTCCACTAGAGTTGAGCTGCATCCCCCAGATCCGGCTATCTAGGAAGTCAATCAGGATATCCTTGAACAACAGGCTATTGCCTAGGTAGAGAGTTTCCGCCTCTAGATGAATGCTCAATGGATTCCTTTTGAAGCTACCAAGGCCGCAGGAGAAACTGGACTAGGTACCAGTTTTCGATAGGCTCAGACCTCCATTTCCAATCCCGAATCTCCTAGTAGGTTTCAGACCTCGAGGTGAAATCAGCAATCTAGATGAATGCTCAATGGATTCCTTTTGAAGCTACCAAGGCCGCAGGAGAAACTGGACTAGGTACCAGTTTTCGATAGGCTCAGACCTCCATTTCCAATCCCGAATCTCCTAGTAGGTTTCAGACCTCGATGGGTGAAATCAGCAGTCGACATTCCTCATAGGAGGAATCAACCAACAACTAGACCAACAGGATGAGGGAGGACTCCGCAGCCTGATACAGATGGTAGTACCGGACTCAGAAAGAACCTGTGAGGTAGTCGATCTAAAAAGGAGGAGTGCCAAGAGGTAACTACAAGGTCCAAAGCCTTGGATAATGAAGGAACATCAGCTCGATCCAGACACGAAGCACCCAGACTCCTCGAAGATTGCAAGGAAGGAGGGAAAGCAAAGAAATTGGGGGAACGGAAAAACTAATTCGGTGAACGTAACCCGTGTCCCCCCCCCCCCCCCCCCCCCCCCAAGTTCAAGATGCCTACTAAAAAGTACTTTAGTTCGGAAGATCCCGTGAGCCATATGGAGTGCTTTGTCCTTCTGATGGAAGTCCAAAATAAGACCCGATCAGCAATGTGTAGGATGTTCCCTTCCACCCTAACTAATTGTGAAAGCTTCCCCCAAGTAGTGTGGATTTTTTTAAAAAAACTCACCATATATTTATGTGTTCAGTTTAAGGGGATCAATCCTCATCCTAAGGATCCCATCCTACTCCAGTACGTGATCGAGGAGCGGGGTGAGACGCTGAGGTCCTATGTAGAAAAATTCCACAAAGAAATGATCCAGATGGCAGTGTTTACTGAGAAGGAAACTTTGGCAAACTTCAGAAGAAATCTGTGGGCAGGAAAACTATTCCGATCGTTAGCCAAACACTCACCTGGAACTTACCAGGAGGCTTACGATAGGGCATTAGAACAGGTGGACATAGATGAATAGCTCCGAGTCAAGATCGAGCATGATGAAGCTCGATCTATCAAGCGCTAGAAGAAAGAAACTTTAAAGCCCGCACCTGTAAAGAAATATCTCAATCCTCCTCCCAACTGGTCTACCTACCGGCCACCGCCTCCTTCATAGCATTGGGATAGGTATCCCGTAAGAAGAGCCCATCCTAGAGCAATGCCGCCACCAAGGGAGGTAACACGGGTGGCGAGAGAGGAAGACTGGTGCAACCATTACACCCCTCTCAATGCATCCCAAGAAACCATATATCTCGCCATCCGTAACAAGGGTCTGCCTAGGAAGCCTGGTCCTATCAAGATTTCGACTGACAAGAGAAATCGAAACAAGTACTGTGACTTCCATGAGGGCGTGGGGCACAATACATCGAAATTCTATAGCCTCCACAGCAAGATCGAAGGATCGGTAAGAGGAGGAATTTTAATTGAATTCTTATAATAGGTACGGGATATCATTAAGATAGTGAATGAGGTACATGGAGAGATGCGGGAAATATATGAAAGACTGAAGGATAACGGGAAAGATTTAATGCAACAAGTTAAGATCATCCGGATCATCAGTGGAGGTCCTACTTTAGTAGAAACTTCTAATAATTTAAGGAAGAACCATGCTAGGAAGATCCCGAGGATTACCGCCAATCAAGACGTGTTCTGGGACTCTAGAGGATCCCAAGAATACCCTCGCTATGCCCAGATCATTTTCATAGAGGAAGACGTCTTCAACATAGTTCAGCCATATGACGATCCCATGGTGATCACGGTACAGATAGCTTACTGCAAGGTCCACCGCGTTCTGATTAATATCGGGAGCAGTGTGGACATCCTATTCAAAGGGGCTCATTATAAACTCAATTTGAAGAACCCCTGCTACAATAGTTGTACCACACCTCTGTATGGATTTACAAGAGACTCATTGATGCCGGTTAAGTCTCATAGGCTACCGGTAATAATTGGAGAAACTCCTTTCCAACAGAACATAATGACAGAATTCGTTGTGGTAGGTACCTCTTCTGCCTACAATGCTTTCTTAGAAAGACCCTTCCTATCAAGAATTAGGGGAGTATTGTCAATCTACCACAATGTCTTGAAGTTTCCCGTTAGGACCAAGGTAGAAGAAGTTCGAGGAGATCAACAAACGGCTCGCAGCTGCTATACTGTGTCTACCAATCTTACTGCGCTAGCCAATAAGTGCGAGCATGTGACCTATGAACCAAGCCAGGAAATACTAGGAATGGATCAATGCGTCCTGGAAGAAGAAGAAGTGCCAGACATATTCATAGAAAATCCAGAAGATGGAGAACGAGGATGGACCAGCGAGCACCCCGTAAAACAGTTAGAGGAGATACCAATACGAGAAAATGATCTTTCCAAAGTGGTAAAGATAAGAGCGTTAGATTACAGAGTTAGAGAGGACTTGGTGGGACTCCTCAAAGAATACAACGACATCTTTGCTTGGAGCCACGTCGAAATGCTAGGTATCCCTCTCACCCTGGCTACCCATAGGTTGGCAGTAAATGCAACCTTCAAACCAATCAAATAGAAACGAAGGCATTTCAACACCGAGCGGAATGCCGCGGTTCAGGAAGAAGTAGATAAGCTCATGAAAGCCAAATTCATCAGGGAATCCCCAACGTAGTCATGGTAACCAAACCTAATGGGAAATGGCGTATGTGTATGGACTACACCGACCTCAACCGGGGCTTGCCCAAAGGATAGTGTTAACAGAAAATTGTCACCGGGGTGAAACTTTAATTAACAACATTCAAGGGACCATGATCAAAGGAGACCATGGCCCAAATGGGTATCATGTAGTTCGATACCTATGTAATTACTGTAAATAAACTAGGTGCAACAATGGCAGTAAATATGAACAAAAGTCTTATTATGTTATGTTAAGGAAAACGATACAGATCATCCTACCATCTATGCCTCACATATTCCGCGAAGATGGTACAGATGATAAATATTGATATGTAATAGAAGGAGAAATCTGACATAGAGGGTGTTGGAGTTTTCGTGCAGTCGATAAGTGGAAATCTCTAGGGTTTCTGAATCTTAGTATTAGGGTTGCTGAGTTTCAATCCCTTTTTTCTTTTTGATATCATATAGTATATACAGGTCCTGTTTCTTGCCATGCATTCCTATAGTTTCGGTATGGGATTCTAGCAAATACAGGACTTTCCTTGGTTATGAGCGATATTGTCATGGGATTTGATCCCTAGAATCAAGCGATTCTTTTGGCAAATTGAGTGAGAGTTGAATCCTAATTCAAATAGAACTCTTAGTGGTGGGAATGATCCTACCTCTTTTATTGACTTGAACGATGGCGTTTTATTATAGCTGAGTCTGCCTTCTGTGTATGTTAATCTACTTTAGCAATCTGTTCTTCTTGGTGTTTTAACTGTCTGGCTGGCTGGTTCTAAAAAGGATCAGGGTAGCTTAATCCTTTATGGGATCAAGATACCAATTCATTTGGGCATTTGGGCACCGACCGACATTGTAGCGAGGTACAAATTCATCATAGTTGTACGGTATTTGGTCTACATAGTAGTAGGATTCCCGGTCTGTATAGTAGTGGGATACTTATCTTGAAGATAGCGGGATACTTGATCTGTATAGTCCGGAGGTGTACCGGGGTACTTTGGTCTGGACTCTTTATATGAGGTAGCTAAATCATGCTTTAGTAGTTCCCCAATCCTTGAATTTGGATGGAAAATTCTTCTTTAAGTCCTTGCCAATTTTGGTGGTTAACAGATAATTTACCTCTACCAAAATCGATCATCTGATTAACTCCATTATAGGAAACAAGCTCCTCAGCTTCATGGACGCATTCTCGGGGTATAACTAGATCATGATGCATCCCGCTGATCAAGACAAGACCAGTTTTATCACTAGGCAAGGCCTTTACTACTACAAAGTAATGCCCTTTGGGCTCAAGAATACATGCACCCCCTATCAGTGTCTGGTGAATAAGCTGTTCAAAAACCATATAGGAAAATCTATAGAGGTATACATAGACGACATGATCACCAAATCTCAACAAACAGAGCAGCACCCAAAGGACTTACGACAGACCTTTCAAGTAATAAAGAAGAACTAAATGAGATTGAACCCTGCCAAGTGCACCTTCGGAGTAGCTGCAGCAAAGTTCCTAGGGTTTATAGTTCACGAAAGGGGGATCGAAGCCAACCTAGAGAAGATTTAGGCCATTTTGGACCTTGAATCTCCCACTACTCTCTAATAAGCGCAAGGATTAACGAGCAAGATAACAACGTTGAACCGCTTCATATCTTGATCTACAGATAAGTGTCTTCCTTTCTTTAAAATTATCAAACAAGGTAAGAAGATGAAGTGAGATCAAGAAAGTAAAAGATCCTTCCATTCTTTGAAGAAATATCTAGCTAGCTTGCCCTTGCTAGTAAAACATGTCTTAGGAGAAGAACTGTAACTCTACTTGGCAGTATCAGAGACCTCTAATAGTGGAGCTTTAGTTAAAGAATATGTTAATGGAAAATTATCACTCTGGTAAATATCCAAATAACAACTTTAAGAACCAAGATCGAGATAGATCTTGGTCGGAGGGGTATCATGTAGTTCGATACCAATAAGATTCCTATCAAACCGAGCTAAAAACTCATACAAAGAAAGATTAACAAGTACGATTTTATTGATAAAAACCTATATACAACTGATGAAAATTTTGGGGTATGATGATCTGTTGCGGTATTCAATGTTTTTCGTTAGGTGATATGGATGGCGTGTTCGTGCCTATCGATAAGTAGAATTGAATGCGAGTGTAGGGTTTTGAGGAGCCGAATTTTTCGATCCCCTTTCTGATGAATTTAGCATTGTATATATAGGTCTCATTGTTTGCCATGTACTCCTATAATTTCGGTCTAGAGTTTTGGCGATCACAGGACTTTCTCTCCCTTTAGGAGACAATCTCGTAAGAGCTTTAATTATTCGAATGAAGTGATTCCTTTTGGAGAGGATTCTAATACAAGTGGACTCTTTATTCAAATGGAATTCTTAAATGGCAGAAAGGAGTCTACCTTTTTATCAGGAGATGAACGATTGTGTTTCATCCCCCTAGCTTTGGAGTTTCAAGACTTGTCCGCCTGGACATTCGTATTTCGGATTCTGTTAATGTTTCTCATGGTTAACTAGTGAGAGGATCCCTGTAGGTATTTGGGTTCATCTGGGTTCTCATGTACCCTACCTCTTTCTAGTTTGATGCTTTCTTGGTTAGGTGCTTGGTCAACGGGGTATCCTGATATCGAATGTTCTCACAGCGGGGTACCCGGTTAGATGTAGAAGCTGGATATTTTAGCTGAAGTTGTATCTGGATGTCCGTATGATGCGACAGCGGGGTACCCTGCTGAAGCAGTAGCGGGGTATCCTGTTGATCTAGTAATGGGATACCTGTCTGATGCAGTAGCGGGGTACCCCATTGAGCTTCGTGATAAGATTCTGAGTTGAACTCCCCGTTGGAACATTTTACGGGTCATCGGGATTGCTAGGCTTTGTTGGGGTTACTCTAAGGGAGGAGGTAGGTACCCAGATTCGATCCAGTATTCTTCTTTTTAGGAGTACCTAGATGGTATCTCGGCCTGTGCTTCTTCCTTGTATCCGAGTGAAAAATTCTTCTTTGGTCTTTTGCCGATTTTGGTGGTTAAAAGAAGTCCCCCCTGACTTGAACACCACTGTCTTATCGGCGCTGGAGTCAGGATTTTATTTTTGCTTGAAGGATTTTCTACCTTGTCTGTCAGCTGTCCGGTTAAGTATCATAGCCGGGAAGGAAATCCCACCTAGATACGTTGGTAATCATTTTTTTTAGCCACTTGTCTGACGGTGATAGGCTTGTGGATTTTAAAAGCGAGTTGTTTTGACGCAATTAATGCAAAACCGCCATTGGCACGTCTTCTAAGCAGGTTGCCAGTCATCCACTCCCAATTAATTCCGGTTTTCTAGCACTTTACCGGTTTTGAACTCCTCATCAATTCCGGTTTCCTTATGCGTGAACGACTGTCTCTGTCTATAAGTAACCCAGAATTCCAGCTACCCTTCCTCATTACTTTCAAATTCAAAAGTAGCAAAGAAAAAACCCTAGCCTTTTTCTTTCTTTCTTTCTTCTTTTTACCAGCAATCTTTCAGGCTTTTCTCTTTCTTTTCTAATGGCGTCTCCTTCAAAACTTCCAGTTCCTTCCCTAGGTCTTCATCCCACTTCCTCTGAACCTCGCCCCGATTTGCCCCCTTCACCCGACAGTCTCGATGAACTTCTTGCGGGGGGATCCGAGGCGGGTTCTTTGATACTGCAGGGAAAAAAGAGAAGTCAAAATGAAGTGGACTAGTCCGGTGATGAACAAATGCCGTTACGCCGTCTTTCTATAAGGAACCTAAGAATTGGGTCGGGTTTCCACAATATGTCAGAGGACCTGGTTCACCTCACCGACGAAGAAGATACCAGGGTTGTTGGCGAGGTAAGGGAGGCTGGTGATGCTCCAGTCGTTACATTGACCGGGGTGCATACCAGTTCTTTCGCCTCCTTTGACGATGGGCATATCATTCTCGATTCTGTGTGTACGGTGGAGACCCTAGCTAAGCTGCGGGAGTAGTATTGAATCCTAGATGACATCGATCTCTCCTTTCCTCATCGGGGATATGACGTCTAGACATGGAGCCGAGCTTTGACGAGCTACGTTACTTATTTCAGATAGCGAACTTAGTAAGACGGGCTCAATTCTATTTGAGGACCTCCAACGAGATGAAGTTCATCGTTTCTGGTGCGAATGTCAAATATGTTCCACCATGGAAGGAAGAGTGGTTCGTTGTCAAGGGCGAATAGGGGAATACGGCCTATATTGGGGGATTCGAGTACCCCGTCCCAACCCAATTCGCAGCTAAAGACAAATGGGCGAAGGGGGTGCTTTCTCTAGAATCCCGGGATATTCTAGGAAAGATTTTAAAAAGGGGATACATCAATGCGCAATATCATCGTTCCTGGTGCAAATGTTAAATATGTTTCACCATGGAAGGAAGAGTGGTTCGTTGTTAAGGGCGAATAGGGGAATACGGCCTAT